>DWUN01002361.1:0-14031 GCA_018249975.1 Passova gellias | reverse complement strand
CCCAACCCGGGATTTGAACCCGGGACCTCCCGATCGGCAGTCGCGCTAGCAACCGCACGACCAACGAGGCAGTCTGAGGCAACGGTATAAGTAATAGTTTAAAAATTCAACTTAATTCAATATTCACAAAGTGAGGCCGGTGATTTCGCCTTGCACGAACAAGCAGTCGCGGCCGAGCGGTTAAGGCGTCCGACTAGAAATCAGACTCCCTCTGGGAGCGTAGGTTCGGATCCTACCGACTGCGTGCTGGTTTATATTACTATTGTTTGTTTAACAATAAAACATGCGATTCATTGACTTACAAAGTACATATCTGTACAAAAGAATAAAGAGGTACATCATTCCGGCTTAGATTCCACCAGTTCATTACAATACTAGCTGTGCCCGCGACTTCGTCAGTGTTTGAATTTGAATTGAAATAAAAGTAGTCTAAGTTACTCCTGATCACAACAGCTATCTGCCGTTCAAAGTCCCTTTAAAATCGGTCCAGCTGTCCAGAGATTAGCCGGTACAAACAAACAGACAGACAGGCAAAAATTGTAAAAAATGTTACTTTAGCATGTGTACCATGGATACATACACATGCTTTTAGTAAAAACGGTTATTTCAATATTACAAACAGACGCTCCAATTTTATTTATTTTTATAGGTATATTTCTAGCATTTTCTTTTCCGTCTCCGTTTCTTCTTCTCAATTATCTGATCATCAACGTCCACGGATGTCACTGTAAGCTCGTACTCCGCGCTGAACGCGGCCGCGGCCACCTCGGCATGCTCATCATCAATAGGATAGCTGTTCTTCAATCTGTCCACTAATGTTGACACGGCGTCTGCTGATTCAGCACCCGCCTCGAGTCCTCGAGACGGTTCCCCGGGGTCGCAAACGGAGCTTGCGGAGCCAGCTTCGTCCTCGTCATCTTGATCCTCGCTAACATCACTCTCGTTGCAATCTTCAAACATACAAGTTTCAGTGTTAAAAACATTCTTACACTCACACTTATCCGTGTCCCCCGACAGCTGCACCACACATAACGGTTCACAATCTTCTGGGTCAATATCCTCACTGCTTCTCCTATCCTCGTCTTTGCACTCGAGTTCGTCACTCCCCGAAGGCTCCCCGCATCGTTCAAGGTCTATGCAACTGTCGACTACGTCTCGATCGGTCGTCTCCTGATGCTATACGGCCATCTTACAGAACATGCCCTGCCACTCGGGCGTGATGTTCAGCTTGTGCTGCAGCGGGCCCATGGCTATCATGTCGGCGGACCGGGAGCCCTCGTCCACCGACACCGACACCACCTCCTGGTGGAAGGCCGCTTTCGTGCCGGAGCAAACCTGGGAAATTTATGAAAGTGATTAATTAGCAGTTCGCCAATCTGCCTCCTGTCAAATTATAACAATTGTGGTGGAGATGATGAAACCCATTCCACGCACAGTTATCTGATTCAATATTAGTCAATCGCTTGCATTGTGTCTGTCTAGATAGACCCAAACGACATGAGTGTGCTCATCGTACAAAACATCGAGAAGAATCCTGCACACTATAGAGATGTATGTCTGAGGTGTATGAAGTCTATCAATGGGCGCTTGGCCAGACTGGTCGAATACAGCCTCAATCCCCTCTTACTATGAGAGGAGACCCGGTCCAGCAGTGGACCAATAAAAAGGGTAGAAAAAAACCAGCATTCACCTCAAACACAGTGTCTCCGAGCACGAAGGTGACTCGGCCTGAGCGGTGCACTTGGAACTTGCCAATGCGACCCTCCTCCAAGTCAGACAAACGGCATCTGTTGTCCACCTGTTGATCAAATTCAAATTGTTTTATTCATTATAAGCTACACTCAATGAAGGTAATGTTTTAGTCATCATCCTTTGGCTTTGTGCGCCCTTTAGGGTAAAATAAACCGGGAGAAAAAAGACGGCGAAACAAAAACAATCACGATATTTAAGTGGGTAGGCCTAATCTCATCTTACTACCCATTCTGCGGCTCGAAGGACCAAAACGTAGGTAAAGATTTAAAATACTATGATAAATGCTTCTTGAGTAATTGACTTAGAAAAACAATCTTTTTGTGGACAACTTACCGGTTTGCTTTCTCTCTCCTCGCGGGCGTCGCTGGAGGTGGAGGGCTCGCTCTGGGCTGGTCTCCGGCGCGGAGCCTCGTCTTCAGAACTGCCGCCACGACCGGGCAACGTGTCTGGCAACTATACAATGAGACAACAGCTTTAGTCATTAGTTACGAAAAATCATTATAAGACAGATTTCACACAGTATCAAAAACACCAGAAAAGCGTTGCATTTGTTGAAAAGGCCCATGTTATGTTATCTTACGATCATTCAACAACAAATCGTCCCACTGTACACAAGGCTTTACTTTAAGAATGAGAGTGTTTAAAATCACAGTCGTAATACCGATTGGCGATCAGCCGATCAGACGAATTATTGGGAATTCATAATGTTTTCCTGCATGTTTATATCGAGTAATATACAAGTATTATAGTATAAAACATAGGTCATCTAGCAAAATTAGAGGTGGATAACAGAATGTGATCCCAGATTGCCAGAGTGGAAGTTTTAAATCCACATATTGGTGTGACACTGCTCACCTGCAGCAATATTAGAGTGGGTTTCTCGCTTCGTAACAAGTTAACCACATTCGTGTCCTCGAACACCTCCTTCACGTCTGGTTTGGGCATCTCTTCCTTTATCGCATCTGGAACTAAGAAATATACACTGAATACCGATTAGAAGAAACGAAGAAAACTACCCACAACTTTCTTTTACACATTCCCTCAAATGTAACTAGCATTTTATGCAATGATAAAAAAAGCGAGAGATATATTTATTTTTATTGCCTGCATATTATATTATATAGCAACACATTACAGCTGCATATTATATAGCAACACCAAAATAGCCCAAATATAACCCTGAACAGCTTCAAGAATGGAATATGAGATGCGTTACCCAAAGAAGCAAAGCTATATACATTTCACTTCTAATTATGCAGCCTGTAATCCTAAAATTCATGGCACATTGAAATCACACCATTAAGTTGAAAATGTTGTCTTACACCATTAAAAAAATTAGCACGTATTGAAAAAAAAAATTGAAAAATAATGCAAAATGTGCAAACAGTATTCCGAAGACACGGGCGATCAAAATCTGCATTTCAAAGCTATTGATATTCTTTTTTATTATTGCAACACCTAATAGCCCGAGTAAAACTGTTTACGAGGCCGACTGGTGGTGCGTCGGGCTGTATGGATATCTTACTGGGACAGTCAACATCGTCCGTCGGCTCTTGCTTCACCACCACCTCCTGTTTGATCTTCAGCGGCGCACTCGCTTGACTGTGAACCCAGCCTACAACAAATTGCCGACTATTACCAGTCCACTGCACCGTTTACACCGATCGTCCAACTTCAGTGCGACATGAGAATTAAAACAAATACTATAAAACGGCCAAAAATAAAAAAAACATTGACAATTTTTTTGGGTGATAATAAATTACATAACAATGAAGGGCCTTGTTGAAAATAAATGAAAAAATATCTTAAGACATCTTGACACACAGCCATCTGTTTTTAAATTAGGCGGAGCCTGTACCACATAATAACATGCACATATCTAAATGCATACTATATAATTCATTTGAAAATAAAATGGAATCAAATTTCCAAAAAAGACTACACTGCAACACCATTTGAAATAGTCCTGAATCCTTTTAGAATTTTCGTTGGTAGCATTGGAAAGCCTACCAATCGAAAATATGTATTTCAACAAAATAGAAATTAAATAAACACAAATGTTGACTGATGTTAACACGTGATATGTCACACATCAGAAATACCTCCATCGTCCATAGGCAATTTGACCGGCGCGTCCACATCCAGGTTGTGCCTGAAATCTTCAGACTCGAGCTCATCGTCACCGACGGCTATGTTGATTTTTTGATCTTCAAGTTCTTTGTCAATCTGTGGAAAACCAACATTGCATTGTGTTTCACTTTAATTTTGGGATCAGTTTTTGTATGTCACTGATGAACCTTTGCTCTCTGACTACCAGATTACCTTGAGAGTGTCGGCAAGCAATTATTTCTCAATCAGCTATAAATCAAATGATATAGATGCAGGTTGTAAAACATATCATATCATGATGTTTACAACCATATTGTGAAATGGTTGCATAGCATTGCATTGACAGACTGGTTCAGCACTAACCAGTGTATCTCCTATTCTACATAGGTGAGAATGCTGCACATATATGGCATACCTTGATCAAGTCCTTTACCCTGAGTGTGGGTTTCTGCAAGACAGGTTTTGTATCTCCTCCTCTACCAAAATATGATGAACGGCTAGACTGTCTCTCTACACTGCCCAGACCTGAAAGTTTGTGATGAAGAATTCAATTTTGGTTTCATGCTGCAGTGTATATATGTATATGAACTTTATAATTAATAAAATAATTTGAATTTGTGTTCTTTGACTAAAATAATCATCAACAATGTTAATGTAACACATTTCACTTATTTTGTGCCAATAAATTTAAGTCTAGATGCATCACAAATATTTATATTTATCATATAAAACATATGCCATACGTGGGAATGGAACTCACAGCTGCAGCTCAGCGACTAAGTTCGCTAGAACTCTAAGTAAGAATCAAAAGAATCTTTAAAAGTCACAAATGTACCTTCGGAAAACACTCCACTAGATTTAATGACATTTGGTCCATTTTTGAAGTCCCGTTTTTTATCGTTTTTGCGATCTCTCTTGCCTTTCTCGTCTCGCTTGTTATCTCGCACATTGGGCGTTGGTCTGAAGGCAATTTTCACATACTTGTAAACAGACAGTATCAAGCACTTGGATAGGATGAAACATAATGAAGCCGTTGCAATAAACATTGAATGACGACAAAGCTTGCTTAGGATTGCCTAGGAGGAAGTAACATGACACACTAAGAGAAATGATCATGACAATTAGCTACAACCGTTACTATGGTCAACTGCTGCGAACATGTCTCTCCTACAACTGCTGGACGAGAGAAATATACTGGACAACCCCGGTCCAATGACGAATATTCAAAATGAGAACAAGACAACAAGTAGACAACCCATGTGATGAATGTGACAAAATATGTCACTGAAATTCACTCATCATAATTCCAATCGCGCTCGGTGTCATTTTACATTGCAGGTCGTTTGCGAACTGCAACAGCGTCTTACTAACAACGCTTCATAATAATTAACGTAATCTTATCAAGAAATGGTTTAGCTCCTAGCATTCTTCCCGTGAATCTTCTTTATGTAGCAAAAATATATACGTACACAACAACAATATGTTGAGTGCCAAATCAGCTACGTCTTAAATAAATCAACCATAAATCGATTATAGAAGCAAACGATTAGTTACAAAGTGGATTCTCTAAACACAGTACCCTTTATTTTTGTTCCTCGTAACATTCAAATTTGGAGTAAATATTTTTTTATTCGGCTTCATGCCTCCCAAAGACAGATCTCGCGGTGGCTTAATGGAAGCTAATCTTTGCAGCGGATCCGACACCACACCATTGGTAGCAGCATTGTTAGGTTGGTCCGACATTATTCAAGTTGATTATGCTATGGTTTACGATATCAGAAAGTAAGAATATAAATAAGTTCAACAATAAATAACGTATGATAAACACACAATACGAATATTGATTGATTGATTCATTCGTTGTACTGACATTGACTTGACAATGATTATTTCGTCCAAAAACAAAACAAATAATATGTTTCGTATAAAAAAAATGTAAATCGTAAGCTTAGTAGTAAATAATAAACTCTAGACTAAATTTCGTTTAGAAGAAAATTCAACCCATGAAAAAGGTACAAATGGTTAAACCCAATAGAATTATTGCAGTAGCTAGCCGAATGTGTAATTTGTTGTTGATGTAATGTCAAGATTTTGAACACTGATGTTTGACAGCTACGGAGTACAGTTTATAAATTTGAAAAACGGTTTTTAATTAACGGAAGTGGTCGTACTAAAATTGAACTTGAGTAAAAATATTAAACTCTCGAGTCCAAACTTGAACGAAAGTCTTTTAATAGCTGCTAGGAATCCTGACAAATTCAACGAGATGGCTGAATCGCTATTCGATATATTTGGCGATCATGTGGCAAGACAGGTGAAAAATGTATCGCGCCAGCCCTTATCCAATATCGGTAAGACAATTTTTTATGGATTATTCATATTGATTTTTCTAGGCTAATGGGCCACCTAAATTGAAGTGGTCACTGTTACCTATGGGCATTTGTAACATTTGAAATCGAACATTCATGTCTTTCCGGCTTTGAAACAGATTGTTGTTACGCCTCGAAGTTATTTAAATATGTAAAAAGGTAAACTTTGATTGTTCTTTGTAGAAAATATGGGAAAGTCTGTATCTATGGGCCCCATAAAACCTAATGAGCCTGTAAAAAAAGGCACCGAAACCAAAAAGTCATTCCTTGCTAATAGCGGCAAAGCGTATCAAAGCACTCCAGCGAGGCAAGTATTCACTCCTCGAGCACTGAACGTCGCTTCGATGATATACAGTGATGCTGAACCAGACGCCAAGAGCTATTGCAAGGATGAACTGCAATTCACAAAACCAAGAAACAAGTATGGTATGTTTTGTCCTGCTCGTGTTCATGTAACACTTGAAGTTTTCTCAAGTTGTGTTCTTAATTCAAATATAAGTATATATTTTTTTTCTATTATTTGCTGGTCCGATAGTCCAGTGGCTAATGACCTGGCCTCCAGAGGGTTGTGCATTAAAATAAATGCAACTCCAACAACAATTATTGCAAAAAGTTATATTTCAAATGCTGTACCATTTTTCTTTTTTCAGACAACTATCACAGTGATCTATTAGATTACCTGCCGGTACCAGAGCCTCAGATACCTATAGAATCTTCTCCGAAGACCCCACCACCAGCAATCCAGCGGCACAGCTTTGAATTCGATTGTTCATATGAGGACGAGTTTTTCACAGGTTATTATAGCTAAAGATACTATATTATTGAATTTTATTTTTTATTTTAGAATAAAAGTATATTTATTCAACGAACTTACTACAATGGTGAGAACAAATTTAAAAACATAACAAATTTGATACAAAAGAGACAAAGATAAACATACACATAACATAATACTTCTGTAAAGATGTAGATCGGCTGGATATAAACTGGATATTTTTATTTATTATAGCAAAACTCTCATTTTGCTGAAATGTGATTATGTTAATGGCTCCATTTGTTGCTGGCGAAGAATAAATTCTATTGTTTTTTTTTTCTTACAGACGATTTTTCAAATGACAGTCTACCGGACGATGACTTGGGTTTACCAGACATCTACTAACTACTGTTTGTGATTTTTTTGTTTCGACATCCTGAATTAACTAATGGTATCTGTTCATCACTTGTAACTGTTGAGGCAAGTGATTTCTAATTATAGGGATATGCGTTGAGTCAAGTTAGGTCGAGACATAGAGCTGGTTCTGTCGACTGGATATCTAGGAGAAGCGTGATGGAGGGCATTTGCCAGTAGCCGGAGACCTGTCTCTTTATCTATGATTCACTGGTCGACTAATTTCTGTAACACTCACCACCTACTTAATGATGTTAAACTACTTTGATTTTTAAATTATTGGCATTTTTATTGTATAAGTCGTAAAAATGTTATTGGCAAAGTATTAGAAACACCAAATTTGACATGCATTCTTCATTAGATGCATAATGAAAAATGCACTTATATTTTAAAGCCATGTTAACATTATATTAATTTATCAATGGTAGTAAATATGTTGCAGCATGTAATAAAAATTATACCGATTTGTTTCAATAACATATTAAAAGTACATCATCTTCATTTCCTACGTCCTCGGCTTGCTACTGCCTTGTGTTATTAACTAATTAGAATTGATACAGCAAAGTAAATACCCTATTTAAATATTGGGAAAAAAAAATAAGAGTAAATATATCACATTTTATTTTTTAAGACAATATACATGCAACTATATTATTAACATACAAATTAACACTAGAAATTGTTTGATAATAACGTAAATAGTTAGACCCCCACTTGCTCCAATAAATATTTTCAAATAACATTATCATATTAGAAGAAAGCCTGAACAAACGCTCCGTTAACAAATAAATGTGTATGACAACTTTTTTGAAATCGAAAGTGCCGGATATAATTTCAGAATTGTAGCCCGAAATGGTAATAAAATGATTAATATTTACACATATTTTAAAAACAGGACCACTAAACTATCAATATCAAAATTTGCATTTGACATAACATGGTGGTTTAAATATATACAATCAACTTTTATCATTCAACTTAAAAGATGTTCTATGTTAAATACTTTTTGCCTAAAAACTGTACTTTTTTCTCAAAGGCCGGCAATGTAATGAGGCTGTTTTCCTTGTAGAATGGGTTCAACATCAGCTTGATGTAAGCCTCGTACACATCAGTGAAGAAATTCTTGATACCATCTTCATTGCGAGCATCGTGAACTATTATGAATCTCATCTGGAAAGGTATCTTTACATTTGAGTTCCGTTATAGAAAAAAAAACAACAATCTGCTATGCTGGTTTTCAACTTGTTGGGACAAATCTCTGATAATGGATTGGATGGCTTCTCATAACAGATTTTACCCCTAGACAGACAGTCTGTATGTAGATTATAGATATAGATTATAATTTATAAAAGTTAGGCAGTATCAGAAATAAGCTGGGAAATTTGTTTTGAATAGACATTTGGTAGATTGAACTTATAATTGTATATAGACTCAAAACAGCACATACAATCTGCTTTACAGCATAAAGGTAACACAAGAAAAGTGTGTAGCAAGAAAAGTAGGATAGGATTTAAAGAATAATTCAGAAAAAAAATACATTACATAGTTTAATACTTTTAGCTGTAACTGTGATGTATTAATGTATGTTCTATGTGTAACTATTCATCGTATAAGATTATGGCGAAAAGCTCGCCTGTCATATAATAGAACAAAAACTGTAAGCGAGTAATTAAAAATATTACCTGACTGGCTGTGACGAAAGCAGACACAAACCACTGATTGAACTTATCGACAGACTTCAGGTAAGTATTGGTGACCTTCCAAGTGTGCTCATCAACAAGGTCCAGGGCAGCATGAGCTATAAATTGGTTTAAGTGTCTGTTATCTTCTTTCTGGAAAAAAAATAGAACGGCTCATCTCTACAATTGCACTGTTACACATCTACACTGATATTATAAAGAGGAAAGATTTGTAAGTGTATATGTAACAAATAGGATCAAAACTACTGGACCGATTTCAAAAATTCTCTCACCATTTGAATGCTACATTATCACTGATCAATATAGACTATACTAGCTTTTGCCTGTGACTTCATACGCGTCAATTACTGTCTTGCAATAAAAGTATCCTAGGAAATTAAAATGCTGTCCTAAGTCACTATTCAACTATTCACTAAGTCAAAGGTAGTAATATATAAATAGGTAATTTCTCCAGAACTTTTATTATTATCTTCTAAATCGGATGTTGAGCTGTGGGCTTTCTCCCAGTTGCATTATAGCTTTAGTTATTAATTCACAAACTGATAATTCCAGAATATTATCATAATTAACAATAGCACTTCATTCCTAAACCAATACACCAAAGGATTCATAATACTTGTATATTACCTTAACTTCTTTTGTAACTGGTATGAAATCTATCTCAAATACAGGGTTATCTAAATGGCCAACAATAACAAAATAATATGTGCCTGCCATTGTTTTCTGTATTATCGTTAATTTCTTATTTCTAACTGGAATCACTGTTTTAACTTTTATAATTCAGAAATTTCATAATTAAACAATAATACAACAAATCACAAACGTCAGAGACATCAATAAGGTACGTCAAAGTTATACGCACTGTCAATGTCAGTCAATTTAATTGCCATTGAGGAAAATATGTAATATGTTTTCATTACTTGATTAGTGAAAAGTGAAAAGTTAGAAGTGGAAAAAAAAAGTCTGTGGTGTCAGTTGCATTACATATTATTTTCATTTCATTGCTTGTTTCGAAATCTAAGTCAGACACCCGAAAGAAATAAGCTCAAAACTTTTCTTTGATTATTTGAAATGTTAAAACTAAGCAAAACTTTTGGCGGGAATTTAAAAATGTGCAAGATAAGGTACTACTTAGTAGGTACTATGTAGCAATGAACATTTCAACTTATCATATTGCTGGATTTCATTAAAGTAACAAAATGTCAAGTAAGATAATAAATTTAGTATATAATTATTTTCACAGTTACTTTTTATGACAACATTTTTTAAATTCGACTAGTCATTCACATGTGCCAAATATTTGATATTAAAAACATTTTTTTGCAGATATAGTTATAGCGGCAATTAATAGGTTAAGGGTGTGGTGTGGTGATGGTTGGAAAACTTATGATGGAAACAGGCCCACAAAAGCCAATTTAACTTTACGAATACACTATGACCAACTCTTTTTATTATCCGATAATAATGTGCTAGAAACATTAAACCTAAATGGGAAAATGAAAGGCATTTACAAAGATGATGTCCTCATATTAATTATTTGCTCTCATCAACAAGTATGTTAAACAATATTTTTATGACTAAATGAGCGTTAATGTCGTCACATTACATTTATAATTGACAAATGCCAAGCCTGTACTCTACAAGCACATTATGTAAAGTAGACGAAACAAAAATCCAGTCTCACGTTATTTAAATACAGCATATAGATATTTGTAATTCATAATAAAAATTGTAAGTCAATGTAGTGACCAATTGCTTAGCCTGCACATACCATAACTAAAGAAATACATACATTATACTTATACACCCAGGTTAATATGTATTATATTGTACACGAAATGTTTCAGGTAAGAAAAATAAAATTTCAAATTAAAACTAACATAGAACAATGTTTGCACAAATTGAGTTTGCATCTACCACTTGTAAATTATAATTCAATGCAATTAAGGCATCCAACGAAGTATAAGAATATAGATGAGGTGTTAAAGACTGCACTAAATGGAAAAGGTTTAGTACAAATAAAATAAATTACACGTATGTACACAATCATACCACATTTTCCATAGGAGTAGGCAGAGATTAGGAATTTCCACCCGGTACAGTCCTCTAACAGGGTGTTATGATTTTATATGCTTTGGACTATAGTTTGTACTAAGCTGTAGGTAGATACTTATAACTTGCTTTAGATAAAATGGTATACAAATATTTCTCAGAAATTAATTACAGGTTTAAAACAGTACTGTGTAACTTAACATTAACATAATTCTACACTAAAATTGAATTTTTAAAAGTTGACAAAGAAGATGACAAAAAAAAAACCAACGGTTATCGCAATTGGTCTATTCCAATAAATATAATTTGATTGTAGAAGGTGTAGGAGCTGCAACTGGGCTGCCATTACCTTCGTCGTTAAATGATTTCGTGAAAATCTGCTTACTCGATCCTACATTTTCACAAATTGTAGATGGAACACAGAAGGTTCTTAATAATATTAAGGCTTAATGGCAGTTTGTACATGAATGTTAAGAAAATTTCAAATTAAAGTTTAATGTTGTAAGATTCCAATAAGTGTTTTACTGATTTTATTATTACCTTTACATGTGTATTTATAAGGTCTTAATTTGGTATTTTTTTTTAAAAGCCAAAAGATAAGAGTCTAAGTTATTTAAATTTTTTTACAAGTTGCGAATGACAACAGAATCGACATAAACGGCTGTTTGTTTTGAATTGTTTGAATAGCTGCCGTTTGGCATACGATTTGAATGAAACGTACTGACTAAAGTGTTTAAGTAACTTCAAGTAAGGATTCATCCTAAATATAAGGTGAATTTTGCATTGTAAGTAATGTTGCCCGGAAGATATGGAGCGGGACAACCGTCCGCCGTACGCAAATCAAGGTAAAGTAACTTTTATATACTGTCCATAAATTAATGCAGAATACACTATTTCGAAGACTGCCTAAAATAATATCGAACTACGGCAATAAATCCTTTAGTAATCAAATATTCCAACTGACCTATTTTATTTACCATGGAATCCATCTACAGTACTTATATCAGGAAGTCAAAAATTGAATTGTCAATGTAAACGACTTATTGATCAGTTTTCTATGTATGAGTGTATAATAACGCATATATTTGTTATTAGTGTTATTATTGGAGACCTGGCGTGATGCTATGTTATGTTAGTGTTATTATGGAGATTAATAATAATTTAAAGTGTTACCTCCGTAGATTGGAGGGTAAACCGTCGTTGCTTCCGTTACCGAGACGCCCGGGGTCCGTAGATAGGCTCTCGACGGACAACCCGCGTCCCAACACCGCAGGGACCCGCTCCAGCAACACGGGCAGCAGGTCTAGTAGCGCCGAACCTTCTAGAGGCACGTTTGGCGCGGGCAGGCTCAGCAGAGAGGCTTCGGCTACCAAGTTGCAGGTGCAAGGGGTAATCGTTTTTCCACTTTATATACTTGCACTTGGGTGTACAATTAACTTTGTTGACTTTCATCTATTTACCTACCTTGACTGGGAGGCACTCAAAGCCCACTAATTGTTAGCTTGTTAAAGATGTTATAATATATGCCTTATATTATGTACATTAAAGGAATTAAAATTTCACTTACCATTACATTGGTTCTTAAGTTTTGTATCGATAAAATTATATTTAAAATATGCTGCAATGGACAAATTATTATATAATTCCAGAGATCACGGTCTCAAACAGGGGAGGCGAGGTATACAATGGCAACTCCCACGTCTCTGAGGTCGAGTCACTATTCCAGACAAACTACACCAATGGTAAGAACTTCTTGTATAAAATGGAATTGAATCTATAATATACGAGCTGTGCCCTGTGGTGTTAAATGCAGAGATTTTGATCCAACTGACAATTTTTCGCTCCCTTAGTTTAAATTATTGTCATTTTCGGAGGATCCCTAATTTCTTTCTAAATTTCTAAATTGCCTTGTTTCTCTGTTTGTGCCTGTCGTTATGTAAACTTAGCCTAATTAGCCAGGTGAAGGCTATAGGTCGTTCCTATATTTGATAATCTTTGTTAATGTTCTAACAGACCCCAACCGAGGACTACCTGACCCGCAGCTGGCAGACGTCGCTGGAAAGGGCCTTAGCTTTCGTCACCATCAAAGATCAGAGGTTACTGCGATACTTATTATCTGTAATATTTACATTGCAAAATTGGGTTGAAACAAAAACTTAAGTAAGATTATGCTGCTAAGATTATGACGAATTACAAAAATTGCATTGTTATAAATTTACAATATGATTATTACGAAATCAAGTATACTTTCCATCAAACTGTGCACGGAAGGCACGGTCATTTATTTCCAAGTGTGCTACAGCCACTTGTAATATAGTCGCGCCACCCGGAGTAATATAGTCGTAGCCACCAATACTAAGGTGACATACACATTTAGCATATTACAATTTATAGAACCTGGAATATTTTACTTAATATTACAATTATTTTTTTATCTCCACGGACCCGCCGTCCATGCCACTTTTGATTCATAAAGGTTTTAGTTATTTGTAGCTTTTCTTTGGTTTTCCGCTCCCAGCCCCCCGCCTCCCTCCACTCGCCCCCCTCCACTCGTCCTTGTTTGTCAATTAGTTAATTTTGTCTTGTTTGTGTAGAAATCAGGTGTCTCTGTTGCGGATGGCCCTTTGGATGTTCTAATTGAACGTGGAATATTAGAAAACGAAATGACTGTTGTCTCTCGAAGCCATTTTCATATTTTCCTCGCACGGTGACCATAAACTTCACTAGCTGACCTGGCAAACGTTGTTCTGCCATATAAATTATTTTCTATTTCTGCTCCTCTCCTATTCATCTTAGCGTGATGGTATATAGCCTAGAGCCTTCCTCGATAAATGAGCTATCTAACACTGAAAGAATTTTTCAAATCGGACCAATATTTCCT
>DWUN01002360.1:0-14031 GCA_018249975.1 Passova gellias | reverse complement strand
GTTATATAGCCTAGAGCCTTGTTCGATAAATGAGCTATCGAACACTGAAAGAATTTTTAAATCGGACCAATATTTCCTGAGATCAGCGTGTTCAAACAATCAAACAAACTCTTCAGCTTTATATATTCGTATAGATTTAAGATGTAGTAAAATACTAATTTGCTTAGTTGCCGAACCTAGTGACTAAATTGACTGCCATCTTGTTCCAGTGATTAGAGGCTGTGATTGCTTAACTGGAGGTCGTGGAGTCGATTCCCACCCATGACAAAGATTTGTGTGATGAGAACACATATTTGTTATGTCTTTGTGTAATTATAATACGTTTATAAGAAAAATACAGTATGTCTATCGGCTGTGTCTTTACCACAAGACAGCTTTCCATTACCAACTTTGGAATCGGACAGCCGTGAATTATTTCACTTTTTATTATTATTATTATTTAAAAAAATTACAACGGAGAACGTTCCAGAAATAAAACACCGAGCATTTTTACATTCAATGAGTTTATTAAAATATAGTTGACAGTGTTTTCGTCGTGATACAGTGTGTAAGCGGCGTGAACAACAACATCACATTCATGGGAATCTACTTCACGCAATGTAACTATTTTACAATGAAACAGCCGTACAAGTTCCATTACATAGTATTACGCAGTTAGTGATAAGCTACAGCGATAAGCGGAGCGATGAGCGTATTACAATCGATCCGCTTTTTATCTGCGACGTGAAATCGGTCGAGGACATGTAAACTTGACTTCTATATGAAGTGAAATGGACTTAAAATTGTAAAAAAAAATTAATTGGAAACAGTATAAATGTATGTTAATCTCATAACGTAATATGACCTAAATGTCAGACTATATAAAAAAAAAATTTAGTTAATCGGGAGAGTCAAGAAGACATTGTATATTAGATAAATAAATATATTGTGAGAAATTAAACTACGCTCGGAATGACCGATATCCCCAAAACCAGATACTAATATTTATTGGTTACAACCACTATTAATCATACTAAATATCTGCTACAGCCGCTCAGCTTATCGCTGTAACTGCTTAAAAATATTATTTCGATAACAAGGGTAATTTTGTTCTATTGTTACTTGTAAAATAATTAAAAACAAATATTCTGCAAACGCTAGACCAATTTATAATATCATTTGCGCTCTACATTAGAATTATTTAAAGAAAAGTCGAAAAAGACGAGCAGACGGAAATTTTCGCTACATTAAATGATTGTTCTCTACATTTCGCCGACACAATATTTCTTCGTAGTTTTCTGGAGATATTTGTTTAGTGACGTTTTTATTTTCATTATTCAGTAATTAATTTCACATTCAAAGTGTTCAATAGCCTAACAATAAACAGATATTAATTGATGAGGCCTAAAAATGCTCGATTGGAGCCTACAAAAAGGTATTATGTGTCCATAACTACTTCAGAGAAACGCTAATAATAATGCTAAGGAATGCTTTAAACTTATTTCTTTACAAAGATTGCTTTACAGAGAACATTGGATAAGCCTTATTTTATTTTTCGTTAAACTTAAACTTGTTTATTAAAATGCAGATCTGTCCTTTGAATTTTATTTCTTAAAACCTGCTTTAATTTATATAATGTTTATATAAGTCCCTCTATAAATTTGTATGTGTTAGGCTTTCCAGCGATGAAGCCTACGGTCGGTCGATCGATCAGAGTAATAAAGATGCAGACAACAAATAACTGACAATTATTACATGAAGAATATTGGAGGCGATTACATTAATATTTCGATATAATTGAAATATGTACTAAATTCACACTCTAGCCATATTTCATTGAATCAGAAATTATAGCCACGTTTCACAAAACAAAATTTGACACAATCTAATGACAACTTTGTGTCCTCTCGTTTGAAAATCGTGTAATATTAAAAATATTATAATTGTAAATCCGTGACAACTGAAATATATTAAATTTTTATAAAAGAATTCATACAAATTCAAAATTTAATAAGCCTAATATATTCTGTAATAAAAATAAATACATCAAAGTGATAAAACTCGATAGAGCAATTCAGTGAGATAATTGAAAAATCATTAAAAATTATGTATAAATTGAACTTTACACAACTCATGTAATTCATTTTATACTTTTTAAACATCACCAGATAAGAAGGCAGTGTAGTTTCGGCAAATCGTAGCAAGTGATTCAGTTTTAAATAATTAATTAAAATCCGTAGAATAAAAAAAATCCAAAAAGATTCGTTAGTATATTGATATGTTGGATATTGTATGGCGATAATCATCTGAATATGTTGAGATTGCTTTTGTTTAAATACATATTATAATGATAATAGTAACAGTTAGGTACGATATATCATTTCAAGTAATTGCAATAATATCAATATTTCACATCTGACTCGATTGTGTGAAGGTAACGACTTACATTGCCAACAGTCTCGCAATCATGGATCCAAGTATTTTTATTTTAAAATTGAACTTTTTTCGAAATGCTTTATATCTAGATTGTTGGTTTAAAAACTTTTTACTCTGTTGTGGAGTGTCGATCGTTACCTTTCCACGATGATGTCCAAGGTGCAATTAATAAGTTTCTAGGATTCATACAAACCCTTATTAATCTATAACATTGCTTAAAACATCAAATTGTTGAATTTATTCACACAAATATACATTTGAATACATTTAACATCTAACAATCACCTAAATAGACTACAAAGCTTCCAAACTATACATCGCATGTCGTTTTATACAATAATTTTCAAAATCGTGCATATTGTATGCACTCGTTCTGCATCTATTGTAAACATTAAAAATTAACTTACCGAGATAACTAGTAGAAACATTTATGCCACTGGACGTTTGAATACGCGAATTACAGAATCCCACAGTTGGGCAACGAACGTCCTGCCAGTATCAATGCACGAGCGCATTTGCACGAATTTGATCGTTCAGTTTATAATTTTATTCCATATAATCCATTTTTAATTTCTACGATCAGGTCTCAAACATTTTCTATGAACGATTAACATTATTAACATTAAATATCATTATTGTTTCATAATTATACATCTAATCCACAACATCAAACGTAGCAAATAAATATAGTCATATACAGAAATGCCACTACGGAAATGAACAAATGTAAAAACTACATTTATTGTTCTAAGTTCCCTCTCTACATAGAGCATTCCATTATTTACAAACCGTGAAAATCTCTAATTATCTTGTACAAATATATAGAATACACTCTTCGTTACCAAATTACGACTATTCACTAAATATTCATAAATTAATATACAAATATTTCAAGAATAATTTCCATTAATATTACACTTGTACGATATTTTGTGAAACATCTCTTTCTGAAATGTAACAGTAACATGGGGACGTATAAAATGCTATTACCTGGACCTGTTGTGCTTGAATTTTTCGCTTTAAAGGCGCCATTAGTACGTAAGGCTTTGCAGCACGTCTGTCTTCATTTGTAATACATATGTAGCGTTCTTAGACATTTTGATTAAAACGTCCGACGACTTTAGTGACCACGAAACATCACTTCACAGAAATCACAAAATAGTATATGTAATATATGTGCCTATATAAATGTTTTAACGTAGTTTAATTTATGGTAATAAACATTGTAATGAAAATAGTTTTGACTACTATTTAAAAAACCTTTCGACAAATTTCATAGCATGCTACAAGTAACACAATGGGATAAAAACTCCCTATAAATATTGTATACATGCATGCAATGACAAGACAAACAAAACCTATTATATAATATTTTATATTATGCAATTTTAAAACAGCATACGTATGCATATGCATGCACGGATAGCTATGCATAACGGATAACATCATTTGTTTGCTTATTACAAAGACCAAAATATTTCATTTCAATATAAAAACCAGAACGAGCTCTATAACAAGTATTTTAAAATTAGTTAAAGTATTTCCAATTTAAAATAGATTTGTATGAGAGAGAAATTTTAACATTTAATTATACACACGTAGGTACATATTATACGTACATAGGTACATATTATACTCACGTAGGTACATATTATACACACGTTGGTACATATTATACGTACATAGGTATATATTATACGTATCTAGGTACATTTTTTTTAATTTGCATGTATTCATGAAACATGATGATATTATATAGATATATACATATTTTTAACTAATTAATACGAGTACTCAATAAAAATTATTGCTAAGTATATAATGGTTATATTTTGGAGAACGGAATAGCGGTATCATGATGTGTACCGACGTATGTCGTAACTCGATCAAATCATATTGCATTCGCTTTAAGCTTACAAAAATAGCCAATTTCATATTTAATTTCTTTTCATATCACATTCCTTTATAGTGATTATTTCCTTTAGAAGGATTTTCCATGCATTCATGAGTATCAGTCTTGCAAGCTTCGAATTCGTCTTTGATACGGAGCAGACATGCCTCGCCGCTGACGGGTAAATAATCGGTGAAGGAATTTCTTTATGAACTAGAAACTGAAAAACGTGGCTTTAGGCATAAATGTGAAATTAGAAAATGGAAAGAGATGAAATAATCTATTACGTTTATGCTTTATGAGCTGAATTTACGACGAGCGATAGTCTTAAGCGAATCGCAGGAGACTTTTATAATAAAACGTCGTCCGGTGTAGTCAAATTTTCATGAACGTCGTAGGTAAAGTCAACTTATTTGTTAATACTTGTCTATATCAGTTTATTGTAACATTTTAGGAAAAGCGTAATGACCGGGCATTAACCTTCTAGTGTGTAGGACTAGCAGTTAGTGGAGCTAGTTAATGGGGTAATTACTACTACCGTTAGGTGATCAGTAGTTACCATGAGGGGTCGCGGTTTCGATTCCCATACAGGACCTATTTGTGTGATGAGTACGAACGTTTGTTATATATTTGCGAGTAAAATGCGAGTCTACATTTGCACGTATATAGAATTTTATATTAACTCAATAGTTACAATAAAACAGGCTCTGCTTAGTTTAAGATCAAGTGGCTTTATCGTGTAATGTCATCTAAAATCATAATTTAATTTGCTAGGCTATCATCATCATTTTGCAAGGAGGCTGTTTTTCATTACTGATAGTAATAGCAAGGCAGTAATAGTCGTAAAATCTCATTCATATTTTAAAAGATCTTTATTCCCATATTTGTGCAAGTTATTATTAGTTTATTTTGCTGTTTTTGCTGCATTTTCGTCAGCGGTGAGGCAAGATTGTTACCATCACAACTCTGCAAATGCTCCTTCGAATATATCACTCGTGTGATTCTCATAACACAAATACACACATAAATACAGATATAATTAAAAAAGTTTAAATCGAAAAAATTGAGCTTGAAAAAGCCATGTCGGGGGTTTCGTGTAAAATAATCCTGTAGTAACCATTCCGTTTCATTCGCAGTACAAAAATATCGTTCTTTTAAAGTTTTTTTTTGTGTGTTTTAAAATATTTCTTTTTTCACTTAAACACTGTCTGTTTTTATTATCTATGTGCTGTTCGTGCTTACAAATATATGTACAGTTATTATAATTATGGTTACTTTCAATTATTCCCTATTTTAATATGAATTTCAATGACTAGATTCCTTATATATTTATCTACTTCTTTAACATATACTAAAAGACGTTTGTTAATCTTGGGCGTTTTAATTTTATTTACTTATTAATTTTTTGTGCAATCTAAGCGGCTAACGTCCCGCCCGCAGGCGAATATTCAAAAAATCTTTGAAAATGACGCTTCTATATTACCACAACATCTATTAATGAAAATTTAATTACACATAAATACTAGTTTATTATAAATAATTTGAAAAATATTGTATAAAAATGAAAATTACTTCGTATCTTCAAAGAGTTTTTCAAAAAAAATCATTAAACTAATTTAGCATTACCTAATTTACCTAATTGTATTAATTATTATCAACTTCCATTATAATATATATGTATGTATTTTTTTTATTTATAAAAAGTAATTTTACCCAGCCGTCAATAAAATCAAGGACTCTATATATTTGTCTGACAATCTTTAATTGAAAATTGTTAACTATACCACAAAAGTTTAGATGCTTTAGTTACCGCGTTCTACAACACATTTATATTTTAATGACCACATCGTCATGTCTACATTTCGCAAACACGAAAACGAACGGATATTTGTTGTACATAAATAAATCTCAAATAAATATAAACACTGTAGACTTTTAGTGAGTAAATCATATTTTTTCTATCAATTAAAATCATCTAATGGCGTTCTTCTTTTAACAAATAACATTTATTTTCATACACTCGTAGTAAAATAATTCTACAAATACATATGTTATAAAACTATTATTACATTCTTAAGACTTACATTGTATTATATGTACATGTGATATTTATTTGTACTTTAATAACAATTTTACTAATTTTAAGTATAAATGTTTGTTATTTTCTGTTTCATATAACGCAGTGGCCGCGGTAAGCAGATTTAAACCAAACTATTGCGTGGTTCGCGTGTATAGAAGGGAAATATTTCGTCTCAGATATAATTTATCGATGTTTTTTAAATTCTCAGTGGCCACTGGCATATTTTTTATATTTTTTATACAAAACTCTATTAAAAAGCTGAACGCACGTGAGTAAAAACAGTACAAAGTATTTACAGAAGTGTTGAAGCTGAATTAGAAAAGTTATACATACATAGTATATGTAGTATGGATTACTAATAGAAAAATGTGTTCCGTTTCATCGCAACCGTAAAAAAATATTACTCACTATAAAACTGTGCTCGCTGTACATTACCTGCCACTATTTCGTATTACAATCGGTGTAAAAATATTTAACCATTTTACGTATAAAATTTGACCTTAACTTTCGACCGTGGCTGATTATGTTAACATTATATCTAATTTATTAGTCACAAACGTTGCAAACTTGATTCCCGCACAAGACAACACCCAAAATGTCAAACATAAAAACGTTCTCATAAGCATAGAAAACTTCGTATCTGTCGATATGCTGAAACGCGTCTGCTCCTTCAATGGACCGGACGCAGCGCCTGATGGCTCCAAAGAGAATTGGGTCCAGTATCAACTGGAATAAGATTTAAACTCCCGTGTGATTGAAGATGAAGGATACGGCGTTCTTGTCGACGGGAGGGGACCGACGAGTAATGGAGGGGTTGTTGTTGTTGTAGTGCCAGGACTTCCTCGTTGACGTACTCGACGACTGTAGAGCAATTGTCTCGTAGTAACGCAGCCTGCCGCAGCATTTCCTACTCTTTATTATCGCGACGAAACCCTTCCTATACTTCTTGTTGAAGAACGCGTACAGAATAGGATTAATGCAGGAATTTGACGCACCCAACCACTGAGCGAGAGGGGTTACGATAGGTAAAATCTCTTCTTCCCATTTCTGGATCGGTCCACCCAGCTTAATTCTAGCGAATATGAGGTAGAGTGGAAACCAGGAGAGAACGAAAAGAATGACCACAGCAACGAGCATCTTGACAACTTTGACCTTGGATTTCTGTTGCATTCTCTCCATCTGAGCATCTTGGGTGTCGGTGGGAATGGATCTTCTCCAAACTTTAATCCAGATAAGTATGTAGCACATGGTAATGAGAACCATGGGTAAGATGTAGCAGAAGATCAGGTTGCCAATGACGAAGAAAAGGATCTCACTTATTGGGTTCGGCCAGACGTCGACGCAAAGGTGGACGTGTGGGCTTTCCTCGAACACGACGACGAGGTCGAAGAAGAAGACCCAGGGGGTGGTGACGACGATAGCGAAGATCCAGATCAGCACGATCATGAGGCGGGCGCGTCGTTTCGTGATCTGGCACTTGAGCGGCCACCAGATCGCGAGGAATCTGTAACAAAATGAGACAATTAGTCACACTATAGAGATATTCTGATTTAATCTATTCACAATCAATGCTTTAAGTCAAATTTAGTGATTACACCACAGTAATTTAAAATGAGTTTAAACAAATTCATATTTGATATTGAGCGTAAAGATAATGGTCATGAAATAAGGATCTCCTTGTCAATTGTTATAAATAATAATATTGAGAATTAAAAGAATAGTCATAACTTATTACTTCAACAATGCATACAATTTTATTCTCGTTGTATCTTTGTTTTATGTATAGGGCATATCGTTCCGTTGATTGAAATTCTTTACGCACAAGGAATTCTCCGTATAAGGTAAGAAAGTCTAATAAATTTCAGCAGTGTAGAAAAGTATATAAAAAGCAGGTCTTTACGAAGTAGGCCAAACTGAACAAGACGACGCAATTAGCGTTGGAGAAACAATTCGACTCATTTACGTGACTTTTTGCGCACAGTCCTTGTGAGTTTCTTTATTTATTGTCACTTTGCGGCCACTGGAATGTAACTTTAGTTTCGGTTAAGATTTGTTTTGTTATGATTACACTTATTTTTATATATTACGGATGGCCAACAAGATATATAATTGCGGATATTACATACCTAACGCTTAAAAGTAAACATTGCCTGAATTACAGGTTACGCCTGTCCAGCTTATTGTGTGAAATAGTGAAGAAAATCTTTTTCAGGCTTTTAGTTATACGTAAATATTTATTCTGCGTATTTAGAACTAGACTTTGTATGATTTAGACTAAGTTTATTCAATTACATTAACGACTTTAGTTGGTTACGCTCAGACAACAGAATTGGAAACCTAGTTTTCGTATTTCAGCGTGTAATTAAGGTCACTATTTGACTTTTCTGACCGCTAAGTTCTGGCGCGCGATGACTAATTACGTTGCTGTTTTAAATGGCGTCGCAGGCCAACGTTTCACTCGAGGAGTGCGTACTGACACAATAGAAGAGATAGTTATTATTATATTATAATATCACGGCACATCCGTAACGGGGCAGGCAAAGAACACCACGTGCGAAATATTTCTATTTTTACTTTATATTTTTATGACTCTCTTTTGATATACGAGTAGGCACATGAAATCTATGCAAATGCGGTTTGAATTCAAAACTAATATTCGGAACATATCAAACTTCATATAATAATCATGAAAATTAGAAACAAAAGCATCGAAATGATCTATTTTTAGAAAAATGTACTTTTCAGTTGAATTTCAGTTGTCTCATGAAGACAGCACAGTGGTCAATCGCTTACACGATTCACGTGAAACTACCCACTTTTGACTCGTATTCTCTTTCCAATTTACATCTCCGTAGCAGCCTTGTTTTGCGGGCTTGGCTCACCAGACTGTATAAATCGCTAACGCTCAGTTAGCTATCTTCCGGCGATTATCCCCATTCGGACCATTAAACTAAAAATAGGGGAGCATCAAACAAATCTATCCCTGATTGTTTAACTTAGATGTAAGGCGAACGACGATTAGGGTAGTTAATTACGAGGCTTTTTATTTGAACAGTTCAATTAAGCATTTCGCAACGAGTTTCGAGTAGAATAAAAATATTCCAAACTTTTCATTCTTACCTTCTTATATTTAATGGAAAACTAATGCCTTGGTGGTTAAAACAAAAAATTCTGTGCATCGTCCTTACTGTTGACCGTGGAACCCAAAAGTTTATACTAACTACTGTTCAGAGTTTACTAACGATCTACTAACAAATTAAAAGTCCGAGTATTGTAAACCTAGTCTAAAATAAATTATTAACATTATCTCTGCACGTGAAGCGTTCGTACTGAAAGTCTTAGCAACCAGCCTGTACTGGAGTTTCAAGACTGAAAGGGCGGAACACACTTTAGAAAACTAAACATTTTAGAATGAATTACAGATAATATTACAATAAAAGCAATACATGTGCGATTAGGTAAACATAAATGTCAGTGAGATTAAATAACATTTTTATATCTTTCCTAATTTAATATATCGATGGGTTAATATTAATTTTTTTAGGAGATACCTAATTCGGACACTGAAATGATAATAACTGACGATAATGAAGGTATTAATAATATATCACACCAGATGTCTTTACGTATCTAATTATACTTTGCACAATTTGCTCCCGATATTAGTTCCACGCGTCAGGCACAACTGAACGGTCGCATAACACTTGACAAATTAATAAGCTATCGAGAGATCATTTCAGTTAAGCTTTGGCTACAACGAGATCAGAATTATTTATCAACAAATATTACGTGTTTTCATCATTAATGTAATCATTCTTTTTAAGGCACTTGTATTTTATTCATTTTAAATTTTTTTCCGACATTTTATTATTCATCTGGACTGGGTCTCCTCTCATAGTAAAAGGGTTATAACGCGAATTTGAAGACCGTACACCTCTCAAAAATTCTGTAATTTTATAACAAACTCTAAATGTACACGTTCCCTCACGACGATTTCTTTCAACGTTATATTTAAATTTTAAGTTATAAAACGCGCATAACATGCCAGAAATTGAACCCAGACCCCCAGGAATTGGAAGCTGCATTTCAAACCACTAGACTATTAATGCTTATTATGAATACATATAGTCACGTACAAGCAATAATTTCAATATAAAAGTACAGAATGTCTTTATTATTACGCTAATGCTAATAGTTCAAGCTTTCCCTCCTTAAAATCTTCCCAAATTGAAGCTCAAAAACATCTCAAGGTACCAAAGCCTACGATCAACTCGTGGTATGTACCTACTTGCCTTGTATTCGTAATAATATCACGTGTACAACATTTAGTCGAAGTTATCTATAGATATCTACCAGACGCAGACACACTGTAGGAATATTTAAGATACAATAATTCATTATATAAGATATAATGATAATGGAGTTAAAGTTAATATCTAGAGTCAAGTCTCTTTCGTTTAGAGTATAGGTTTACTTTGGGTTTTTCTTTCATTATTAAGGCAGTTAAGGTATTAAAATAACCCACATATGAATATACAGATTAGTGACCCTAAGCAGTAAGTCAGGGTCGATAAGAATTCCCTTTATGAAACAAAATTTACGAAAATATATTAAAAGTTGCCGACTCGCTAAAGTTTGTTAAACATTTTTGTTTCTATGAGGTCGACGACCTAATTTCAGCGTTGTGACGGAATATGATCTATTTATCACCACGTCTCTCCGTCCGGCGCGCCCGCGGAGACGCGGATACAATAAAAGGAAAGCAGGTAACAAGGCTTCGATATATTGAGAAATTGCATAACAAAAATCATTGACGTTTCCAGACCCAATAGTAACTAGAACACAAAGTATTTATGTGACGCTTCACTACACTGAGTCTTATGCTGATTGCGTCCTTTTACTCCTTGTCTAGGGTTCGAATCCCGGCTTGGACGCTTGAATACTAAATAAATAGGAACGCTGCGTTTCCCGGCTTAAGTGTTAATAACATTAAGAATTATTAATAAATTGGTCTTCACCACGAAATCGAGTCCAAAATGCTTATGGACTGATACTATACAACTCAAATATCATACGATGGACTTTACAACTGGGCAAATACCAAATTAACACAATGAACGCCGTGCTAATTTACTACTAGTATATTAGCCGACTAGCAATCCATATTGTCACCTGTGTGGAAGTCTATATATACTCGTATATGCGGTATAGTTGGGACTTTCGAAACGTAGTTTCTAAAGAAATGAAAATTACGCTAGTCACAAGTGTTTTATCCCAATGTAATCTATCTCTCCCAGTACAATGAATGGATGAATCCGAGTAATTAATTAGCTTCTTAAAACTAATCACTCGCCTGTCCAGTAGACTAGAAATAATTTCTCTCATTTTTTGCTGCCCGCAGCGACTTGCTCTACCGTCGGCTTTTAAAACATGCAACAGAAAAAGTCTAAAGGAAATCTCATGAACAGCTGTTTTTATTAATATACAAGATATATTGGGACACCTTTTGCGACATATCTTGGATAAAATGTACACATTTGATATATAAATTCATCATCTTCAGATAAATCCTCCATTTATGCATTTTTAACTGACGTAAATATCTAACTTTTAGTTTCTTTGTTAGTTTTTATTTCATTTAATGATGTTATATTAACTGCTAAGTTTATTATGTTAATTGTGTTCGGTAGTTTAAAATTGTTACTCAATTAAATATTTGAATGCCCATTTGGACCGAACGCAACGCACTCAAACTTAACCTTACAATCCGTAAAACCTACCTTCACGAATAATGAGTTTGAATTTGAATAAATTCATCGTCACTTATCGCTTGACATATCGCGGTGTGACACTACATTACATAAAACATTCCCAATTCAATATTTGTTCGAAAAGAAATCACTTAGAATTGATTCCATGAAGTTACTTGATTACTTTCAATCGAAGCCAGATGTTTTTTGTGTCTAAAATCTGGTTCTTTGAATGATGCAATGCCGAAAACCTTATAATAACCGTAAATCTTCGACGGATGAGGTCACAATTTGATTAATGTCACAATAAGGATTATAAATCTTGAAGATGCCGCATAATAAATTACATAAGGGTTTCGTGTTTAAGTTGAAGGTGCCTTAAAAAGTGGTGGTTCAGGACGAATTTTGTTCGGAAAATATTATGTTTTAAGTTTAAAAGCTGCTTTCAGTTTCAAGAAAATGGTGTAGTTCTTTTTATTAGTTTATAGTTAATTAATTACGCTTAGATTATTTATTTGAGTGTTCTAATAACACATTTACTAATGTATTTTATCGATATACAATATTTGTGTCTGGCCCAGATTAAGAAAATTTCATATGTATTTATATTATGTGCAACAAATAGCTATATAATTACCATAATCAGTTTTAGATGAATCGAAATAACTCTATATATCTGTACTATTAAAAACATACGACTTTCTAATCTTACGAAAGTGTCCAGACTCCCTTAATTCGTTCCTGTCACTAAATCTCTTTTTCGCTGACGTCTCTCACCTATAAACCACCTACGTGCCAATTTGCAGCTTGATAAGTCAAGGACTTTTCTCTAGAATAGATTATTTTTCCCATTTGCCTGTTAGCTGAACGGTTATATACTGACTGTTATACTGATATAGTGGCATTATTTTTATTATTATTCTTTAGATTAGCGTTTAGTCAGTGACTGAATGACCTCTGGCTTTTACATAAACGGATAAAAAACCAGGACAGCAATGGAACCCTAAAGCCAGCAAAATATTCCCGCCATTGACATTTCACGTTGCATAATTAGGCAATTCTGTAATAATGGTGCCCTTTGCGAACCAACTCATCGCGTGTTTATTGCACCAATAATTTCGACATCTGCATTTTTTGCATTTAATATATGCTTTTTAAAGGATTACTGGTTGTTTTATGGGACGCTTCGGCACGGTGCAAGCCAGTACCTCGTTGTTAATACAAAAGGTGTTACTGTATTAATGTGAACCATTTTTTTCTCCACGGGTCTCATCTCTAAGGAGAGGGTTGAAGGATACGTGTGCCATGCTGGCTATGTGCGGATTTTTAGACTTTACATGCCTCCTGCGGAGAACATTATGGTGAAATCTTAAGTTATAGTGTGCTGGTCTCCTCACGATGATATCGTTCATCGTTAAAGCGAGTGATATTTAGTTTTAAGCGCAAGGATTTCAATCCAGCACTCCCGAGTGGGAGAATTAAATCCAAACCTCTGGGTTGTCACAGATTACTTCGTAACGTATATCAACATGATGTGATTCAAGAAGCAACTTTTTTTTATTGTTTTATAGATTTTATTATAAAGTACAGGTCATTGCCCTTTCTAAATCCGATCACATCGTTATATCTCAAGGGGTTGTTGATGTTGATATTTCCGATATTTTTGTCATCCGTACTCAATATTGGTATGACCGGATATACGCAATATTGATACAAGTCCATTATTATCATGTATCGGGTTTACTCTGTCATATTTGTTCAATCTCAAAAAACAATCCTATTATACTTCCAAGTCTGGACTAAAGTGAGCGTTGTAGCTTAAGTTTTTTTTTTTTTTTTTTACCTTATGAGAGTAGTGAACGAGCAAGCAGCAGTCACGGGTGGCCACTGCCGCC
>DWUN01002359.1:0-14032 GCA_018249975.1 Passova gellias | reverse complement strand
AGCCTAAAGCCTTCCTCGATAAATGAGCTATCTAACACTGAAAGAATTTTTCAAATCGGACCAATATTTCCTGAAATCAGCGCGTTCAAACAATCAAACAAACTCTTCAGCTTTATATTATTAGTATAAATGTACAAATCGTATCTCTCTTATTTCATTTTGCATAATTTCTTCCTCAATTCGCGGTTGTTTTTTGACTAAAATTGTTTCGTAATCAACTCAGTGTGTGTCATTCGCCGTTGAGGTCTTATTTAATACGTGTGCCGTCCAGAAGCCATTACGACGCTTGTTTACGATTGCGATAGGTTCCATTTGATGATGCGTTTTATGAGTTACTTTACACTTTGATGTAGGATTGAATGTAACTATACATTACGACGCGAGACAATGAATTTGCGACCCTCGCGTGAATGTCGTTGGATCTAATTTTAGTTAATTCCTGACACGCAGATAATTTTCGATGTTTGTTTGTCGGCCAACTGGATTTTCGGTTTGACTATTTTGCAGTGAGTTTTAACTGAAACCATAATATTTTATGACATAATTTTAATAGCGACCACAGCACCAATTTAAAACCAAATAAATAGTTGAAATTTGATTACGAATAATTTTTTTTCCTGGAATCAGATAATTTATGGTAATGTTTTATTACGTATTTTTAATATTGAACTTTAGATGTGTACTAAAAAATATTAATATTCCAAATCCTGATCACACGCATGTAGTAGATAATTCATCAGAATATGTCGAAATTCGGCTCAAACAGGTAGGATTGGCCGGCGGCCAGCTTACGTGATCTACAATGAGACGATCTTTATAAATGCGCTTTATGCGATTTCTGTTACCCAATGGGATTTAGTTTTGTGTTATGTAAAACGAAACGATAAATGAGCGTGCACTTCACCTGATATTCATAGATTTTAAGTGCTTAAGATTGGTTCTAATTTCGATCTAATGATCCATTCTATTGTAACAACTACTCTTGGAGTATCTTGTTAATTACCCGCCTGGGTGGTCGCAGATGAGTGTATGAGATCAGACTGAGTATTGTGACACATCTCGGAAGAGACTTATAACCAGCCGTGGAACAATTGACGCTGATACGATGCGGTCACTTACGTTTTGTTAACAATCTTCATGTTACTGAAATAGATGCCTAAAACGTCGTATTAATTGACGGCCTAAGGTCAAAATCCGGTACCCCGCTTGTAACTTTCTCATGGCTGTTCATCAGTAAACAATACATGTATATACATACAGTATAAATAGTAATAAAGTAGACAGTAGACAGTAATAAATTCTTCAGCCCATTGATTTTTTCCTGTCAGTCAGTGGTACGGGCCTCCCATTTAACTGCGTTTTGATCACTGATATTTAACATTTGCATTTTTATTTTATTGTGCCATCAAAAGTATTTATACATAGAAACAAATTTAAATATAGCTTCCAACGTTTATTTATATCACGCTCCATTACCTTTAGATTAGCTATAATACTATTTATGGCACAATTTCAATCACCACTGACAAGCGATAGAATGTTGACAATTTTTCGTACGTTAGGTGGTTCATAATTGCAACATTCTATGCTAGCCGAGGCCGACATATTATCGCGGTTATGTCTTGTAGAGCATATTATGATGGTTATAATTTGCCGAATCGTGTACAATCGCTTGCACAGTTTTCGATCATGTTCAGCGTTCAAGCATGAAACGTAAGCTCCAGAACGGCTAATAAAAGTTAAAGATAGCAGTGGGAATATAGACAAAATGTTTCATGAAGGAGCGCGTGCTATGCTCTGGACACGGCACCAAAGTAGCGACTAAAATAACGACTGAATCATTTTGCACTAGCGGCCGCTTTTATTTACTTAGTGACGGTTTTCCTTTTGTTCATAAATATGATTGTGACAAAATTTAACCAGCACTTGCGTGTCGTGGCTCTGAATGTTCATTAAATTAGACTCTCATCGTATAACGTCTCGTAACGCTGCATGTTCTAAAAAGCTCTAAAGTTGATATGTTCACGCGTGCATATACTTATATTATGGGGAAAGCTTGTATAGACATTCCGAATTTTTGTTTTTTTCTCTTCATTTTTTTTCATAAAAAAGAGATGGTTTTAGCCGTTCTCCTTGCCAAACTGTGTAATAGTCTGTCGACGGTAGCTAATGCTAATGTTTGCTCTTGCACTCCATCTTTATTGAGTATCATTTTATATAAGTAGTGAAACACATGTTAACAGGTTTTAGCCAGTAACAATGTCCAACGTCTTGTAATCCGTCAGTCGTAAACACACTTCTATTTATAAATGCCCACAATCACATCGGAGCCGTGCACTTTGTTGTCGGAGCTGGGAAGTGACATGGCTATTTCCAGAACTTGAGAATTCCTTCGCAAAAATATCCATTGTTTTGTTTTGTGTTTATTTCTGAACATTCGCTGATATATGTTCAAATGAGTCGGGTAGCTCTTCTACAATCAATTTCATCAACAACAGCAATACTAACGTTGCGAATAACAATAAATAAAGCAGTTTACTCATCATTTTTACTCGTAGATGATATAATATTGCCGTAGTATTTCCAACAAAATCCCATCGGCCACACGATGACATTCCATTATATAGCAAGGAGTAGGTAGCTTAGAAATATTTCATCAATCAATCGTCCGAGAAGCAGTCTTCTACGCAGTAACTTTCACCCTGCCTATTCGTCGAACAAATTATGGACAACATTTTTCTTTCATCGAATTTACTCCGCACTTAATCAATTTTGCAACGATTTAGATATTTTTGGTGCGTTAACATCCTCGTTTCGACATTGTTTATATAAAAAAAAGGGAAATCGAATTAAAAATATTTATTACTTATGAAATTATTTAATTACAAATTTTTGGTTTTATTTTTATTGTTTTGTTTCATTAAAATCCACTAATGCTTCAGTGCATGCTGTGTTCAGATCTAGAAGGGCATAACAGAAAACGTGATATGTGTGTGTGTGTGTGTGTGTGTAGTATATGTAAATGATGTAAGTAATAATGTTATGTCTAGTTTAGTGAAATAAATAAAAAAAAATGTAGAATTACTATGCGGGTAATTACCCTGCAAATGTTAGAAAGCATGAATGTGTAAGGCTAATTAAGATCCCGACGGGGCAGGCAAGGGTCCTTACAGTCACTTATTCATTTTCATTTGTCACACTTTTAGAATATATGCTTCGTTGTTTATTTTTGTTACTGTGTCTTCTCGTTTAAGTTTTTGTCTCTGCCATATCTGGCTAATAATCTCTATACGAGAAGCGAGCTTCAAATTCAATTCACGCGGGTCATGTTTTTGTGACTGCCGCTAACCGATTCCGGTGAATCCTCTTTAGGTACTAAATGCACAACGGGTTTTGTGATTTAATTGCCATCTGATTGGTAACATTCTTTCGGTGCTTTGAAAGTGTTCTTAAAAAAATTATAGAGTTTTGAACAGTACTCGCCAAAGAAATATCATCGGTGTCTCCCAACCGGTGTTTTTCCCGTTTTTGCTTATGGGCATCCACCCCGAACTGAGGTAAACCTGACCTATCCATGCTCAAACATAATCGTGGGTTTCTGGTCAAGTCCTTATTAATGAGTTTGAAACCGGTCTAAAACCAACAAAACCTATAACAATCGGGGTGTGCAGATAAACCTAATAAAAACAGTAGGACATCCTGCGAGGACAATCGCATTCGATTTAGTAATTTTATTAATGTTAACAGGATTGTAATCTGAATGCTTGCCACACTTTTAACCTTTAACTATTGGGCGTGAAAATTTCCCTCAACTGTAAGTCTAAAATGTAGTCCACCACGCTGCTCCACTGCGGGTGGTGATATGCGTCAGTATCAAATCTTTCTGTCTACATTCAAATTGTTTTGTTCATTATAACGAACATATAAGTATACATACATTTAGTGATGGTCATAAATGTTTTAGTTATCGTTCTTCGACATTCTGCGGCTACAGTAGACCGGGAAAAAACTTCACGAAAAAATGTCCGATTTTTAAACCGCTTCTAAAGTCTTCGATGAGGTTTAACAATCGCTACCAATCGGCCCACTGCTTACCGATCCCTCCGAAGCAGGGAAACGCACGGATAATTCGCCATTAATGTCATCCATTCATTGTAATGCCGGCCGGCCCGGTGTAGGCTTACTTCACGAATCCCTTACAATCTGCAAACGCTTCAGTGCTACCGGCGGTTCGCGAGCGCAATGAAATGGTAATATTTGTAATTAAATGACATGAAATCTTTGTTTTCAAACATTCGAAACCTAAAACTTGTATCCCTGCGATCCTAATTGAGTATACCGCTTACAACCCGATGCAAACTTGCAACTGCATCTTGTTTTTGCTCCTTTTATCTTTATTGATACTGTTCACGTTTATAGGGCAACATCGTTCTTCATTAGGTCGTAAATTGGGCACATTTTAAGATTTCGTCGTAAAACTGGCGTTCAAATTTTTTTTTTTTTCAAAGCTCAAGACTGAAAGTTAAGTGAATATTCCTTTTACTCTTTTTAAAAATAACCGTCAATCGAAATTAAAAAATAAAGTCACTAATAACTGAAGTAAACAAATACGTTATGAAGAACCAGTACAATTATGAATTCAACGGTGAATAAATAATGACGTAGTTATAATTTATTCCCTGTTCATTTTGTTACAGGATAAAGATCTTTTAATGTACTAACAATGACATCGTGTCTCTATGTCTAATTGTTATATCATATTTAAAAAACATCAATTAAATCAAATCATAAACTGTGACATGAAAGCCGATGCTGGTAGTAGCCGGGTAATGATCGCGCTTTTGTTGACTCGTCTTGGTTGCGGTCGACCGTTGTCAAATTCGATGACAAACTTACAAAAAAATCGGCGTTGTGTCGTGACAATTGATGGACAAAAACATCAAGGTTCCCATCGAAACAAAACATCGAGATGACATCCTCGGAATATTTTCCTTTAGGGATTTCTTAAAGAAAAATAGTAATTAATGAGGTAATTTTAGCATTACAATATTTAAAGTGCATTAATTAATTAATAATAAGCATCGTTTCCGAATTCATAATCCAGTTTCCCAAAGTCTGCCGGCGGGTTGTAGACGTGTTTGTGGACAAATAAAATTGATACTTTGATGCGGTGAATTATCTTGATAAAAGAAAATGCGTTTTATTACACGTTCAAAGTCAATTTTATAATAGTGAATCGATGTAAGTTTTGATAAATCAATTCATGCGATGAAATAATTCGCGACGATTTTAAGTGCCAAAGACGCGCTGTAAGAAATCATAAATTCGAAAGAACAATTCGCCTGCCTGTTGAAACATAATCACAAAGTAATAAGACATTTACAGTGTTACATTAGGTTGCTTAGCGTGATTTTCATATTTTTTATTAATCGTATCACCGTAACGCACTGGACATAAAAATAATATGTCACGGTACGTGTAAAGCAAAGATGTATCGCAAATATAAACTTGGCATTGGTTCCGAAAAATACACGGAATTTATTAGATAAACGAACTACTTAAGAATATAATCCGTAATAAACGCATTCTAAACATTTGGAAATAGAGCGTGCGACCTTAGCGAAACGTATGTTTGTGTAACAGATTTATGTAACAATAAGTTTGTGTAGCTTTTTCAGAGGGTCGCAAAATTGATACCGCGCTGAAAAGTCGAAAGCGATGATATTCAATACATAAAAGTACGAAAATCATCCAGAGCCATTAAAACCGCTGTAAAAATCTGGAAAATTAAAAATACTCACCATGGTTTACGATGTTTTCGAGAGCGAGAGTGGAACGATACAAGCGTGCGCGCTACGCGAGGTCGCGAATTGAACTGATGCTAGCGTGCCCGCCGGCCGCTCGATGCTGTAAGGATGTATTACAGGACCGCCGGCTCGGCTCCCGCTATGTCGATGTCGATAATTATCATTGTTTCACGACTTTATCGGTACCACATCGAGCCACGGTTTGGTGTAGTAGATTCATTCATGTTTCATCATTGTACAATGTGGGAAAGCGAACACGTCAAATGCGTTTCATAAATCTGATAAATGATAAATACGTTCGCTTAATTGACATATGATAAATATCGATAAAAATAAATTGGTAGCATCACTGGGCGCGAAGCGAAAATACAAGCGCCTTATCGGCGGTGACGTAATGGCTGCATTTACGAGGAACTGGAGAAGTGCACGGCGCGCGGGCCGCTGACTGTTTTAGATGCCCGTGGGACGCGCGCCGGCAGCTAGCGTCCTATCACACGCTGTCTTGGTCTATCACAGTTAGCATTGAGAATCTACACATCTCGCTGTCCATAGGACGTGAGACACGAACGAGCGCGTCGCCCACCATGGTTCCCTGCTACGTTTATTTTTAATAATTAGGACAATTCCCACACACGGCTCGTTCCAAATTAGGCTTTTAAATCCCTGTGTTGTGATAACCGTACGGCCCATAGACGTACATACGATACAATACTCGTATGTATACGAGTATAGATCCAGACGGAACAGACGAATGTGCTCCTCACTCAATGGTCTGTGCTGGGCGGGAATCCACGGTCAATGGTTTTGCGGTCGAGTTCTCTAATCACTGGACGACGAGGGAGACTAAGACATTCCTATCTTGACCTAGTAGGTCAGACGTCTTCGGAGCTGGCACACAAGTATTAAAAAACTGATAGGGAGAGAGATATCCGTCAATCGATGCTGTCTGCCTACGCCGCTAGGGATTAGGTATAATGGTGTAGTAATAATAATACTTTAATAAAGCGCCTTTGACTGTCTTCTCGCCGATCGGAAAATTTGCACCCAGAAATGCTGATAGCGCTGGCAGACGGCCAACATGTTCAAGTTGAACTATAGCCTTGCGAGTCCTTGTGTCAAATTTCCATTTCCGTTTCCGTCCGTTAGAGGTTGACATTCATGAAACATTTATGATGGAATTCAAAATTACTAGCAATTTGTCGAACTGCCGAAAGGCTATTGATGCATACAAAAACCCAAATTCACACACACACACACACACTAACATACATGCGTTTGCAATATTGAATCGTTTTTGTGCTAAATATATGTTTATATACTCAAGTATAAATTGTTGATATGTGCTATGTATAACAATTATAGGAATGTAGATTGTCACTTTACTCTGGAGAATTTTAATTTTACACGTCTCTTCCAGATATCAGAAATGGGCAAAGGAAGCGCCGAGGTTAGCAAATTGCTGCGGCAACTGTGCGGTGGAGACGCGTCTGGGTAACTGTTGATATATTTATTGAACAATTACGTCTTAAGTAACTGGTTTTTTTTTCCGACCTTCTTATTGGTCCACTGTTGGACTTTGGACATAGCTCTCCTCTCACAGTGAGAGGGTTTTAGGCCTCGTCTACCACACTGACCGAGTGCGGATTGGCAAACCTCACGCACCTATCTATAACTATCAGAAATTAATGTCAAAAGTATACCTAACGGAACTCCATAACATTAAGAGTAGGAAACCCAATGTACTCACACAAGCTTCAATCATTAATCACAAACAAATCAAATCATATACGGAGAAGATCGGTAGGCGGTCGGTAAATGACGTCACAATCGTGTTTACAAAACTGTGACACATCTGAAAGCACTTGTGCGCTCAACGAATGTGTCGGATAAATCCTCGGAATATCCTGGCTGTGGCTATCTCACCGTCTCTCTCTCATGTCGCACTCTAGATAAGGACGTCGTAGATCGTCAGTGTAACCGCTTGTCTTAACGGCACATCCCACGCACGATCCTTAGCTGGTGTTGTGAATAATTGTGTGGCGACGCTGCGGTGGCGGGCGCGTCTAAATTTGGTAAAGTGGGGATTTTTTTCCACAAAATCACAAACGCTCCGGTCGAGTCCAAATCCTGCCCGCCTACCGTGGGATCCCTTTAATGATTGCCAATTAATCATTGCCGCGTACCTATCCTCGGAATCGTGGTCATTAACCGATTGTATTAGACATTACTAAGATCTACAACGTACATACTCGTATGTATTGAGAGAACGCAGATGAAGCACGTCACGTCTCTAAGAATAGTGATAATTCGCAGTCTCTGCTTACCCCGTTACGGGTATCGCGTAAATAATACCAATAATATACAGTACAATGTGTAAAAATGAGTCGAGTTCAGTTTAGAACTAGGAAGCAGTAAACACTAGAAGCCATAAGACCTTTAACGAGTACCTACGATCATTAGCTCGACCCACAACCGACTCGAGCGGATATCTCATACTCGATAGCTTGATTCCTACATTAGCTATATGTACATAAAGGAGGTAGATGACTGACTCATCAACGCCCAGCCGAATCGATCGCATCTTCAATCCTGACATTTGGCTGATGGGTTCTTCATATAGCGTAAGTGAGCCATGAGGAAAGAATTTTGGAAATTCCACCACCCAACAAGGTAAAAGGGACTGATGTTGAAATTTTGTATAATTTATTGTTTCCTCTTATAGATTCGCTACAAATATAGAGCTGCAAGATTTATTGGAATTTTGTGCAATATCCACTTGTAACCAATCAAACACGCGAGCAAAAGCTAATATGTACATTTGTACATGTGATAAACAATTAGTAGATATCCGTCCGATGAAGTAATTTTCCATATAATAGATATGTAAAGGATTACAAGGTGACAGCCGTGTTCTTCGTACAGATAGGTGTTATTCACAGTACCGTAGAAATCAGCCGTCAATAGTTCAGCCGGACGAAATGCTACGTCAACTGTTCCTGCCACAACAAATTGTCAACAAGTGAAACGTTGACCTGTCATCGGCTTTTTCCGGACCCTTCCATTATTCAAGACTTGTGAATAGGCACTTTATAGGCTAGCGTGCTAGACCTACACCCACCTTACTTGTACATAGGCGAGTTCGCAGTCAAATGCGAAGCTGGTAGACAATAAAGAAAAGTTGTAGACTTAATCTGGGAGACGAATATCCGTGATACAACTCTAATTGTTGATTCCGTCGTTACACATTTCTTTGTGTTCCAAATCGGTCAATAAGCCATCTAAGTCGGTCAGCTCACGAATCCAGGCTGAGTTCCAATAGCGAGCATGTGTGAAGAGAGTAGCAATCAAACAAGACATCTACCGCCGATCTTTAATAGGACTTCAGCAATGGAACTGTTTGTTACAGCGGGTGGAGAAACTTGTGTCGCCCACCGTCGGCTATTATCACAAGATTATCGGTTTTATTAATAATGGTGTTTGTCACGAAATGTCGAAAATATGTTATTATCGGCAGGGTTTCTTTGAAACATTAACGTTTTATCTGGTCGCTTCGATCGTTTCTGATTGTGCACTGTTACTCACTCTTGTATCGATTGTAAGTGGTCGTGAAATTTGTGTAATATTTGTGACATCCATACTACTATTCTAAATGGAAAAGGGTGTTTGTTTGTTTGTTTCTTTGTCCTTCTTTCACGCCATAACAGATCAACGGATCGATGTGATTTTCGGTATGGAGATAGTTAAATCGAAACACAATATCCAACTAACAGCTTGGGTCACTAACCACTTATTCGGAATCGGAAATCCGTGTGTGTAAATGTCCCAATTAATGATATTGTTATTACGGGCATCCGCACACCGTCACGTAAGATTACGCTATCAGCCCATAGCCGCGGCCGACCTTTGCGTGCCGACGGACGTGTGCGTACGCCATTGTTTTCCCTCACGAGGCCTGAGGTCATCGCGGTGCGAATATACTTTGTCGCGCTATTAGGGACCATCGGGTGCTTCGATTATGTCATTGGAGCGTCGGACGATTTGAGGACAGTATTATGAAGGCCCCGCCATATTCGTATTACTCACTATGAGGAATCTACTTTAGCTATAACTTTATAAAGTACCAAAAGCTCTTAAGCACCGCAAGTAACATTTCTTTTCTATTGCCCCTAACGGGCTAAAATGATGGCGTGAACGTTTTTTTTAAATCTTGTTTGTTTTGAAAATTTAATAATGTTCAAATAATTTAATTCAAAAACAAACAAACGAGTGTATCAAACTAATGATGTATATAAATTTGTATGACAATTTCGTTGTTTTTCGTTGACTTAAAACAAAAATAGCCTCGTATCAAACAAATACAAAACGGTCCAAACTAACAAATCCAATCGCTTTACATAAGCTTTCGTGGGCGCAGTGGAGTCGGTTTGTTCGTTTCGTTTGCCGGTGCTCGGCGCGAGGCGCTACAATGTCGCTGGCGGCCGTAGGGTCGCTACGTGCTCGCCCGCCGACGGGACCGATCCGTAACCGCTGCGCTTGTAGCTTGCGCCCTGTAATGGCAGCCGCACACAGTAGGTATCTCACTGGTAAACCAGAGTCCAGAGTCCATCCACACCCGTCCGATGCCTGTACGGTCAACTCGAATTACTTTGTTTGCCCGTGGAGGTATAACTATGCAACCTCAATTGAGATGAAATTTGTCGTACAGGTAATTTATGGATTGGAGGATAACTTTTTATAATGGATTTAAATTTTGGAATTATTCTGGAATGTTTCATTTGTATTTCGACAAGTAAAACGTTTAAATATACACTTCTTCCTTTGTGATACCCATTTATCTGGAACCGAACGATTCAAGTCCTGGGTGCAAGCCCGTTTCTTCATGTATCTTGCATTGTCTTTGTGTCATATAAAATAAGATTTCCCTGCGAGTCCAATATTATCCATGGAAGTGTCGTAGCGTGCAGTCGCCAGCGGTGCCAGGCTGCACCCTCGCGGCTCGCGCTCGTCCCAGTCCCTTCCGCTATCTGATGCGCCCCGGGGCCAAGGTCACGAGGGTGAACATTGATCGTCTCGTGTTTCCTATACAACCAACAGTACATTGGTACTTTTACCAATATATGTACATAGATTTGCACCTCGTTTTAGTGCTAATTTAGTCACTTTAGATATATTTAAAAAATAATATCTAAGCTTATGTTATACAACCTCTGACAGTTTGAGCACCGTGGTGGAGAATACTCCAGGCAACTGTCATTATATATATATATTATCAATTTAATTGTATCGGCAGTCAGTATAGGTATAATTATGTCTTATGTCAAAACATTCGATGTTCGTTCCTAACAGAAGATTACGAGAGGTGTTAACTTTACAGATTAAACAATTATCTCTAATGGGAACACTTGGCTTTCTTATGAGTTTGTTAATGCAATTAGCCGAACGCCGGCACCGAGGCGAGCTCGCGAGTATCAATTAACACTTGCGATAATAATTTATAGTTCTATTATCCTCGTTACTTATTTGGAAATGTACTTCTGTTGCTTCTACGTACTCGAGTGTTCGGTGATTCGTTGCAAATATACTATAGCTATATGTCATTACACTTACGACTCGGTATAACGGTGAAGGAAACCCGCACACCGCGCAGCTCTCTACGGGGCAGTCCGGGGAGTGTGGACGTGTGGACGCGCCCTTGGCACGAAGGTGCGCGATGCGTTGCTCAGGGAATACAAACCTTTATGATGTCATATTGGTGGATTGTTGTAAAATAACATTTGTTAAAGCAATGAAAGCATAGTGGTTTGAAGTGGTTTCCCTCACTGGGTTCAAAATCCTGGCAAAGCTTAAATATCGCTCGCTATAAAGCAAAACATCGTGAGGAAAGCCGCACACCTGCCAATCCGCGTTTGGCCCGCTAAACTGTGGCCTAAAACCCTCTAACTGTGAAAGGAGACCGTATCCAGCAGCGCTTACATAGATTTACAAGTAACGCCTCGTGTAACTGAACATGTATATACATTTACGTAAATTTTAAGAGTTCACTTTAAGTCGATCAGCACGATCGTTGCTCTGATCGCGGAAGAGATCAGATGATCCGAACCGACCAATTGAACGTATTACCGAGTCACGTGCGCGCCGATCTTATCGTCGCACGCTAGCGGTTCGCCCCGGGCTCGCCCGAGCGCGATCACAGTAATAATATCTCGAGACTCACACACGCACGCGCGGCCATCAAAAACTAGGCAGTGATAAGTGATAAGACGACTGGTAAACTACGAATACGAGTACATATATATAGATATTTTTATTACAGCCAAACGCAACAAATGTGCTCATCGCACAATTGTTAATGGATGGGAATCGAACTCGCGACCTCCGTTTTCACAGTCGAAGTCTGTAACCACTCGACCTAGGGGCCAGTAGTATTTTATGATGGAATATAAAATACCGATTGTTCTCGGAGCAGTGTGCGCATTGAGGTTCAGGCTTTTCGCACTGAGTCACATCAGCGTCGATTTAGCCGTTCCATTTACATTATCATTACTCTCAAATATGGGGATAGAGAAACAAAAAAAGTAGTAAAGGTTGTTTGGTTTTTTTTTTCGACCCTTTTATTGATCCACTGCTGGACCGGGTTCGGTTACTGGTTAGATAATCGTATCGATTAAAGAAAAATCACAAACGGACATGTCTGTTGTGTCGGTACGTGCAGCCGCGGGGAGCGGCGCGGCGGGCGGCTCGTATGACGATGCTATCGGCGTGCGAATGCAATAAAAACGACGATTTAACCGAATATAAACCGTCGTGACATCAGCCGGCGAGGTCGGCGCGATCTGCGGAATTGCACACTATTCCACTTTTACAATTGTATCTCAGTGACGCTTGTTACGGTTCATACCATGTATTCATTAACTGGCCGCCGGCGAGAGACCCCACAGGGCCAGACCGCTTAACCGGAGAGAACTGATGATGATGATAATAGTAATAAATGGGAACGTTTCCACGCACGTTTTCGAACTGTGCAATCGAAAGACCGTTACGATAACGGCACGGTGACCTTTGGTGATCCCAGACTCCTCCAGGGTTTCAGTTTAGTCCCAAACAATCCGGTCATTCCCAAAGTATCGCCCCACCTTTAGAAGGTATCCCCGACGCAAGGAAATAAGACCCAAGGGTCCAGTCAGTTGTAAACGTCTGGAAAGAATCTGGAAAGATAAATGGCCGCCCGCTACGTCCCTGTCTAGCCGTGGCGCCTCCGGGCCCGCCGCCTCCCTGCCGTCGTCGTGCTCTCCCTTTCATTTGCGATTTCATCTGATTCGACTTCGTCTGATCAATACAAATACATGGCCAGTTTAGTCCGATTAATCATTATTTTTGTTACCGACTGTTTAGTTACAAGTTAATGTTGAATACCTATGAATTTTCGAATGAACAATATGAATCGTACGGGATACACGCGGGCGAAGGGAACGTCCACTGGTCCGTGGTCCCGACAACGTGATCGATAACATGCGAGCGACGAAGGGCGAGGGGCCGGGGACGGGACGGGGGAGCGGCGCCCGCTGCCTGACATCGTCTAGACTGCGCCACCCTCGGGGGCTCTTAGACGATTCCCTTTGAGAATTCGTTATGTCGGGAGCGTCGTTGTCATTTGTATGTGTAACGGTTTGTGTGAGTATGTATTTGGTGTTTGGTAATATGTATCGGTATTTAAAAGGAATAGCTTTTTTAAATCTATTTTTACTGATCGACGTTTCAAAAATGGGAACCGTATGTGCGAGGGCGCCGGGTATTGCTCTAATGATATGTTCGTGTTAAGATAGCTTTGTTGCGCTTATAGCGAACATTGTATACATAAATATGCAACAGGAACAGGAACGAGCGAGTGACGGGAGCCAAGAACGCTCAGCTGCACTGCGTCACCGGCGCCGGCCCGCGCCAGCCCAGCACGCCGCAGCTGCTCAGGGTAAAGCCATCGCCTTCATCTTCCACCTGTATCACGTACATCGTCATCGACCCTTCATTTTCCCATTTTTAGAAACCCAATGTGCGGTGATGTGCCAACATCGAGGTTGCCTCTAAATAGGTTTATATGTTACTAGCTTTTGCCAGCGACTTCATCCGCGTGGCATAGTGACTTCGGGCAGCATTTGGAGTATTTCAAAATAAATTATAGCCTATATGTTGCCGAGGTTTAATAGCTATATCCCAAAATAGTTTCATCA
>DWUN01002358.1:0-14033 GCA_018249975.1 Passova gellias | reverse complement strand
CGGTACATCGAGATCCACTAATGTTGGCAATAATAAAAACACTTAACAAATACATTGAAAATGAAGCAACTACGAATATAATGGCTTTGTAAAATTCACAGGGTATGCTAAAATTTTGTTATCGATCCATTCAATCAAAAAATACGTCGTTTGAAAGGTTCAAAGGACGCGAATTGCTGATATTGCGAAAATATTATCGTCTACTTTGATTTGAATATGGTATTTTTGATCCAATATACAGGGTTACGTCCCTGAAACGAATATCTTATCAGATCTCTGCTATCGACGGTTCGAGAAATACACGAAGAAAAAAGATCCAGGCATAGCAGCTATTTGAAGCATTTTGCGGTAGCCCATAAATAGGAGACAAATTTTCATGGCATATAAAATAATATCTGACTATCTTGTTCGTGTGGATTTGCTGGTAGTGGGTTCGATTCCCACATAAGACAAATATTTGTGCAATGACAATGGATGTTTATCCTGTACCTGAGTTGTAAATTATTTTTATATATATTTATAGATCGTATTCATAACTAGTTACCATTTCATTGAACTAACTCTTCTTGAAATTATATTGTACTTCGGATTCTCAATCAACGAACGCATAGAAGAACCAAAGTCTCGCAATTGTAAGGGCATTTGAAACAGCTAACGTTTGTTTTATATCCATGACTATTTACGGCCAAAAGTATCTAATTAGCTAATGAAGTCTACTTCCTGATAGTATCAATTGAATAGGGAAAATGTGTGTCACAGATAAATAACTGCAAAGTTGCGTCGAGTACAGTTTACGTCAGTGTGGACGAATTCGTTTTTATTCATTGTGACATTCATATTTATAAAAAAAATATTAACACAGATTAAATAATAAAGGGTCTTCAAAATTGTAACTATAACTATAGGGTGTCACAGCATACAATATTGGTATGCATTTATTAAAAAAATGAAAAGATATTGATAAAAAAACAACTTTTGTTACCTTGGTCTGTCTTTACTTAATTAAATTAAGTATGTATCTGTGATTTCAAAATAACTATGTTGTCGCAAATGCAAATAATCTCTCTGTTTGTCCGCGATAAACTTTGGAACGGATTAACCGATCTTAATGGGACTTTCACTGGATGATATGTGAACATGTGGGGTTACATAACGGCTACATTTATCTCAGATACATGTGGATTCCAGCACGAAAATCTCTTGAAAATTAAGCAAAATCTAATATTAAATAACAATTCAAAGCGAGTGGAACCGCTAGGCGCAACTAGTACTAAATAAAATCCTAAACGATTTGTGCGAGTGCGAAAGCTTTAAAGGGCGTTTATCTAAAAGCTCTACATTTAAGTTGTTGGCTCGAAAGCATTTTTGGTCAGTGAAAATCTCACAACCACAAAACAAAAAGTCGAGTTAAAAATATGTGCTAGCTAGTTGCTAGAGGATTTAAACGTAAGCGCTGTAAACCAACATTATTGTAGTTGCGTCTATATGAGTTCTCGTGTTCAATAATCTTAGTTATTTTTTATTATAATCGAAATATTAACACTGTCATTCATACCTACCGAAAGTCCAAAACCCTCTTTATTGTCAAGGGAAGCCAATGACCTTCCACGTGCGCCGAGGGCTGTACTCGCTGCTAATTTAGGCGAACCAATAAAATTAACCCCTATGGATGTTTCTGATGTACCTACTTATATGTATATCTAAGATGTCTTATATTGATTTTGTAAGTCGTAATTTATGACTATAAATACTTATTACGTTGAATAAAAAGGGTTGAACATAACTTATTACAGGCGTAAATTGTTATAATAACAATAACGATCAAAATAAAACTGTTTTTTTCAATAAATAAGTAATGTAGCGAACTAAAGTTACCTTAATTCATAAATACAATACTATATTACCTTAATATAGTACCTGCACCGCTGGTCAAGTCATATTGTTAGCAGATTTATCAAATCTTTGGATGCACGTAACTCGTGTAGGGAACTGCCTCGCCGCCTTATCTTAAACCAGCCGTGATAACAGTGTCATTTGATCCACACACATCTACATTTATATCATGGCATTAAGCGTACAATCAATAAAAATGTCACAATGTATGACGCACGTAACATGGTGTGTCTTTAAAGCATTGTCGGTAATTCGATTAGCAAACGGCTGATAAATCATAGTACAGTGGTTTTCTTAATTGCGCTCAATGCTGACAAATCGTGACCAGAATGTACATCACATGAACGTGATAATCATTTCATACCAGTCTCATATCGTATATATTTACTTTATTATTGTGGAGTCAGTCGGGTGTGTAGATCGCTTGACACAATTTTCAAGGAAAAATACAAATACAATATTGAAAGTAAAGATTGTTAGTAAAATAATAAACGTATGAAGATTTTTTAAATACAATTTAAAAGTTTGAAACAAAAAAATAATATTACATCATATTATATTCAGTATCGCTATACAGTATAACATGGGTTGGTTTCAAATGATACTATACATTTCAAACTGTAAGGTTTTCTAAAGAACTTACTACTACAATAATAATAGGTACCTATAAGGTTTAATCGAACAAAGCAATACAAAGTTATCACGTTTTATCAAATACGTAATGAGGAATGATTATGCATTATATAAGTATATAATCGCCATGTAATTGACAATACGGCTTATTTTATATCGTAAAGAATAAGTACATACAATTATTATATTATACAGAATTCACGAGAGTCAGACATTTGCGTCAACGCTTATCTTCTAATTGTGATAAACCGTAAGACTGCGGTAAACGTAATTAATATGTACAACAATTAACGCACCGTCGATAATTTATAAAACATCTCGTGTGTAAAATGAATGCAATATTTGCAAACATGATTTTTAACAATATTTTACTGAATTATGTTAAATTATGTTAAACAACTCTGATATACTTACCTACAAATATGGCACAACTTGTTTTACAAGTTTTATTTCTTTATTTATAAAGACTTAACCTAACCTTACTGGGTGACCTAATTCGCTAGGCAACTTAATATAATCATAATCACAATAAGTTATGGCCATTGCGAATGAAAAAACGATAAAAGCATTGAGTTTTCTTTCAAAACGTAAAATCTTTAGAGCAGGTTAGAAATTTTATCATCTCAGCGTTCCAGCGAGGCTGCATGGCGTTGGCTTTTCTTTTAGAAGGACGCTTGAAGCTCGGCAGAATTCGCGGTGATCAACAAGTCCAGACGACGATCAATATAAAGACGCAAGCGAGAAGGCAAAACCGTGACAGAGATGGCTAAAAATCCCCCTTTCCCAACACCGAGATTACTACACGATGTAGCTATGTACTACGTAGTAAAATTTTCAAACTGCAAATACTAGTTTGGTAGTTACAGCTGGACTTTGTAAATAATATTATTTCACTGGTCATTTTTACGAGTAACGCCCAAAGTATGTGATGCTTACCACATTATGTAGTCCATATGACTTAAAAGTTAGGTACGTGCAGAATTTCAGACATTAGGTCTTAATCAAATTGAATCGAATCAAAGTGAAAAGCAAATCTGGATGAAAAGACTAATGAACTGCTATATAACTATATTAACCTATGAACTTCGCGCATTCAAATTTCTAAACATTTGAATCACATTCTTTTGATTGTATTAAATATACGGTAATAATGAACTTTAAACGTCATTAGTCATTGAAACATGGACTCCGACATTACGAAGTAACGTTACGAAGGAATTTAATACTATGATGAATAATTAGTGATTTTAATTAAATGTATACTTTTAAATAACAAAGTTTATGTATGAATTTAAATAGAAATTTGTTCGGTGACACGAAACCTTTTCTTGCAGTTTCAATGTTAATGTATTTTAAGGTTTATATTACAACAAGTATCGGCTATCGTGTTCTATTGTTGCATGTCTTAATTTTCGAGATATCAGTGCAAAACGCGCTGTCAATTAAACTTTTTACGACAGCAATTTGTAACAAAATTAGTGATGCATGTAACAAAATTATTTCAATTTTATTTATGATAATCACACTACTAACACATTATTTTTCAAGCTTGAGCTGGTTTAAGCAGAGCCTGGCTAAGTAGGCTAAGGCAGGGTTTAGCCACTTGCTTATCCACTTGTTTACGTAATATGAAAAAGCGACGTGGAGGCGTAGTACTCTCCATTCTAGCACTGAGTCTTCTTTGTCTTGTAGGTTTTTTCAAAGAATACACCTACATTGTATTTTATACATCCATGTATAGCGTCTGAACTTTTCACCGTAATTCCTTTCATTGGGCTTCTTTCATTGAACACCTAATGTAACACAAGCCCAGCAAGAACGCCTACAAAATGGAGGATTAATCCAAATTGACGACAATTAATCTATTCGGATTAGCAATATGAATGATTTTTTTACTAAAACTTATTCTTGTAAATTCGTGTATCACGAAATGAGACTCCAGTTTCAGGAGCTGAAAACATACCAATAATTGAATTTGAACTAAAACTTATATTCTACTGAGAAACAGCGAGTGTAACTTCCATACTTCTGAATTAACTAAATGACATACAGGACCAAATCTTTATAGCATTGATCCATTATTACCAATACAATAAAACCTTTGAAACTGATAAGACTCTTTACAAAGTTTAACAAGTTCCTTTATCTTCGCTCTTACTGTCACTAAGCAGCAATGTGCAGTATATTTTCGTTGCGGTTGCAACATATTTGTGTGTGGTACCTTACCTAGCTCTAATAATTCTATTTGATATTAGACACGAGTGTATGGGATGCGAGAGATTTTTTAGGCAACTTTAAACATTCAAAATTATGTTACAATTAGACTTAGATGATGTATGTCAACAATGAAAACGTAAAATTAAACTATTCGAGTAATGACAGTAAATGTATTACAATACGTTACTTTGCCAAGGACAGGCTACGTGTATACTAATGTTATTGACTCTGTTTCTGAGATTGCCCTCGTGATATAAGTTTCGTAATATCAACAAAATAAACTTGTGACGTCACGGCATCTACATTAAAAACATGTCTGTACTGACCTTATCATTAGGACGTACATATCTACATATACACAAATAGATATATTTAGCTCGTGATAATAACATCGTAGTTTACTAAAATTGTGTTAAAAAGTAACGAACTAGATGCATATTGTGTACTTTGGGTGTGTACTAAATGTGAATCTGTCCACGGACAGCATCATTTACCATGTCCGTGTTGTTAAATAATTTTAAACATTAAAATAATTTTCTACAAAATTACGTTTCTAAAAACAAGACTTGAATAAGGAAACCAAAGATTGGACGCGTTTAAATACTAAAACGACAAAGTCCAATTCTCCTTTGCAAAGAATCTCATCGTGTAAAGTTTTAAACGAAACCTTTTCAATAGATTGTTAACGCTCTCTCTTAGGTAGCAGAAAATACGGCTGACTCGTGTCTCAGTATACATGAATTGTAGATTTTCACTTAAGTACGCTATGCCCCCAGACTAGTTACGGCAAATGCTTAGTATGCAGACAGCTTAGTACAAAATCCAGTTCCCAATATTGACTTCGCTTATCATGACATTTGCGAGCAGCTGATAGGTATTATTGCTTGCGCGTTTGACGTCACGCGATCGAAAAGACGTCACTGGTAGCGAAAGTACGAATAGGTGTTCTATAACAAATAGAAAAATGTCATAGCGTTTTGGTACAAACGGTGAAAGTTTCATAACGAAAACGCAGAAGACAACGCTAAGGGTGACCGCCAGACTGCAGAACGCAGATAAGAGTGAGCTACTGACGCAGAACTCCAAAATAGATAACGCATTTGCGTCAAGCGAACATTTTTCAAGCGCCCCAGTGTAAACGGAGCGCGTGCCATGCGGAATGATTTCCTGGCAAAATATTCGCCAGACTTATATGTACTCGTCACGCATCACAGGCATGCTCACTTTCTTTACACGTTTATGAATTAATTAAAACCCCTGCATTTTTGCGTGAGATGGGAATCGCTGTAGCAAATCATTTCATAGAGAACAGAAAGCTAACTGCTGATATATCAAACGTCGATAAGCTGAAATGACATCGATCGTACCCAATTATGAAAGGACACGGTTAAATACAAAAAACTGCCTAATCACATTACACGTTTTATAAATCAGTAGTGATCTAGTATTGTTACTATAAAGTCAGTAAATGATTTAAGGCAAACAAGCTAGCTAAAATACCGGGCTCGATGAGTATTATCTTATCGCACCTTTATCTTGATGCTTCGCTGTCACTAAGCAGGAAAATAATTTAAAGATATTGTCTATGTCCAATGGAAAAACAACTGGCCGTCACCTTGGCTCAAATGGTTGGGTGGGAAAAATGTAAAATAATAAAAACAAGATGCGTGCATTCAGAGGCAAGGTCGATGCCGCGGTATTTCTGGACGCGGCACGCTCGCCGCCGACCTCAACTAACCAACTCCGCTGAACCGTTGATTGATGGTTATGTTCCTCGAAATATTTCGCAGATGCTCTCATTAAGCACTTATGGTAAAAGATTATTTTCACAATTGACTTCGGAAAATTTCGAAGGTTTTATTTCAAAACTTGTCCATTAGCCATTGTCCATTGTCAAATTGTTAAATCAAATATCGTCATCGCACTGTCGTGCAGGGTGAATGATTTTCAGATATATTTAAACAGCGCGACATAAAAAGAAATCATATTTCAGCATAATACCTATATGATCAATGCGTACAGTTTCACATTTTTCCTCACATATCTTTTAACGTTAACTTGTCATGCTGAAATAGCAAATTTACTAGTGCGGCAACACCAACCACGTATCAACACACACACAAGCGAAGACCGAGGACGTTCGGACCGTTATTTTGGTGCATTCATTCAACAAAGCGTCCTCGTATGACTTTCTGTTATGCGTCATCGTCGGCTTTCTAAACATACGTGAAAACTACATTCCATAAATAGATCTGTATCCGTGCGCCTCCCTTCTATCTATATTTATGACAATGAAATGGCAAATGAGGCGCTTCACCTGACATTAAGTAGTCATTAACCGTTTGTGTCGTTATAACTCAGTAAATCTGCGTCTGCTATAAGTGTCAATATTCTGAGTCGTGAACTGCATTTGCACTTATTCACGCCTTTTAAAACGTAATAAAGAAATGTAACTTACGACAGCAGTTTACCGGCAGAAATAGGTGTCTGTGGTAGAATTAAACCAGACACAAAAAGAAGTTTCTATTCAAAGTAAATGTAAATAGTACATGAAAGTATAGTCGTCCATTTAAAACGCAGCCAGTGAGTCATTCACAAAGACGCCGGTATTCGGCCAACGACCCACTTGTGCAGTACACTCGCACTACTTTGAACGCCTGGGCTCTATAGTACCTGCCAGCTATTATAAACTTAACACCGGCAGAAACCCAAGCGGTTATAAAATGGCTGCTATCCTGCCGTAAGACTCTTTAAAAACAAAACTTACTGTTTTATGTTAAATCACTTATCGAATGTATATACAATCCAAACATCCACTCCTGCTGTTATTTCTTTGCAACATGATAATTGTGTTTTTTCTTGCTCTGATTGCTCAAAAATACAGCTCTAAATTGGTAATTATTAAATCAACTGAAATATTCTTCAACGAAAACAGCGATGAAGCGCGAAGTATGGTTGCAGTAATGTCGCTCACTCTCTGGAACTCTTTTCTTCTTCTTTTAAATTCTAAATTCTAAATTATTTAAGAATGATGTTGACTAAATTGTAAATTATTTAGAAACGGTGTTTAAATTTTGTCTTTGACCATAAAACTAAATATGACAACGTCTCACCGCCTACCCGTATGTCCAAATTTTGTATGCTTTACGTAGCTTAATGTTTATTAATGTTACATTTAAATTTTTCGTAATGAATAATTTGTCGAATGAAAAAGCTTTTTTTTGAAATTTGACTGACCATTTCTTGGATTTGCCTGTTCAATCAAACAAACAATCTACTCAATCTCTCTCTCATTTACAATATTAGTTTAGTTATAAAATGTACCATTGTTTGTTTCTGTACATTTTATATGTTGTACACTGACAATTTTTACTATACCTTGTGTACTTAATGTATTAGCATTTTACAATTCTTTAGTCATATTATTTACTATTGGTATACAAACAAATAGGTAAATAATCCAAAAAGCTAACTATCGGTTAACCTTGTATACAAAATGGTTATTCACAGACTAGACAATGAGAAACGTTTTTTTAATCCAACGAACATTAATTTTATCATAAACTAAGTTACTTGGATTCCAATCAATTTCATACTGGCAAGTAATAAAACGGCTACCTACAATAAAAGTATTGTGCAGACCGAGTGATAACAAACTGACTCATGAAGATTATTTCGGTTTTGGCCGCGGTTAATGTATTATTGCCTCACACTTATTTTTGCCGATTCTTTTCTATCACCGTTTTCAATGTAGGTATTAGGTAGGCATAGCGTAGTTATTATGAACATCGGTCCGATTATACTACAAGCGATTACAACTTTTTTTTTAAATTACTGATCGCATGCTATGTATATTTTTTGTATAAAAAGTTTTGATATCAAGCAAAAAGAGTATATTTTTTAAAATAAAGATACCTACCATGTTTAACACTCAGAAACTGGTAATCGTTTTCCATAGTGACATTAAAGAAAAGATTTCACAATCTCTCCAATAACTTTGCACCTAATTTAATCCAGATAATGTTATTAGAATTAATAATAATTAGGTAATTTCGTTGATAACACGATTATAATAATTAGTGTTATTCAATGGAAATGTTTGTATTTATCAATAGCTAAGAATCTCAAGATATTTTAAAACTCTACACTCGTAGCCGTCTTTCACTTGCAAATATATTACAAAATATATCACTATCCGTATGTAAATAGATTTTAGTACTAAATCCAAATTATTTATTAGTAAAGTATACTCAGCGCCGGTGATAACACAGTTCTAATTTCCTATTGTTAATCTATCGTTCTTCTATTTAATTATAATAAATAGTTATTTAATATTATTGTTGTACTATGCTTATTGATACTAATTAGTGAACTATTTTAAAACGAATTATTAGAACGGTTAATACAGTCTCGTCTGGTCGTTGTATTCTCAGTGATAACTGGCATTCTCATTTACATCGTTATCGTCATGTCCCCATTGATCGGAATGCCACTAACGATACACGTGACGTTATTTACGTCCCAACACACATCGGCTCTTATTTCAGAACCACTGAATAAGGTACGAGATGACCAAGACAAATTTACACTAGTGATTTCATTTACGCTTATTAAGTAATATCCGTAAATAACCTTCATGGATTATCCCATCATACGCTTCGATGTGTGTTCAATTACATTGCATTGTTATTATCCTTCACGTATAGTAATGGTAATATTAGAGAGCAAATAAATGACTAGAATAATATTGCAACTTTAAAATGAAGCAAATCTTTTTTTACTAGAATGTCAAATAGAGTTGAATCACGATGCATGTCAACTTTACAGACTTTGAAAAAGGTAGCTGTATCTACCTTAGGGTATAAGGTCTTTACCCGAAGTAGTTCTAACCTGATTCGAAAATTGTACATTAGCCAAAAATACGAGGAATAGTGGAAGATTTCCGTATTTTTCCGATAAATAACACGATTACCATAAACATACCTACACCCGTGTTTTATGTAGGCGATCTCCAAGTACAAGGCTGCCTAAAAATTCGTAGAAATTTATTTTAATTTAGGCGCATAACAACTAACCGAAGAAAACTTGGGACATTTCACATTTAAATCGCATCGCCCTCAAACGTCAATGTGAAATTCAATGCTCCATTTTGTATGTAATATAACACAATACATATATTATGGTACTCGTACCTACATAAACATTGAATTGAATTGAATTTCTTTTGGTGATAGTAGTAGTTATATTATCTACTTTTAATTATTTACGCGAAATACTTACGTTTACGACGCTGCTGTACTACAGTTTGTAAAAATAATCGTTTGGGTGGATACTGTAGCGGATGCTAATTTTCCATCAACATGTTGGCCAATACACTGCTGTGCTTGGTAGACACACACAGACATGTGACTGTGAAATAGTATTGACATGTCTATGAAGTAGTACCGCAGGAGTACATCATGATCATCATACATCAGGTAACCTGCACGTCTATATGCCACTATTTTAAGAAAAAAACTTTGTATTTTTCTTACATAACACGGCATCAGCAAATAAAAATATCTCATCTGATTTTGCTTTCAGTTGTCCACACGAACAATTGTAAAGTAATTAGTATTATTGATAAACTAACGATTGTTCTTGATTGCAACTTGAGGTTTTTATTATGTTCCAAGCCTTGATGTATTTTTTTATTCCCTTCGTCAATCGGATTCAATTGAGGTGACCCGCTGCTGTGCAATAATAACTACGTCAGTTCACGGTTAAATGCGTCACGTAGATCGCTTCTGTTTCCATTGTGACGCGCACTCGAATAACTATCTGATTTTGTTACAAAAGGACACTATTTATGCATGTTACACTCAACCTACAAGTATAAAAAAAAAACAGTAAGTTCCGGGGTTTGCATTATTTATATGGCTTTTGGGTTATATATGAGAAAATACCCCGACTGAGTTAGTTAAGCTAGAAATGTCTAATTTGGAGAGTTATGAATTCAATAAACACTAATAAACAATTATCAGAAATTGCACTTCTAAGAGAACAAAACGGGGGCTGAAAACATGCACGAGAATGGATCAGTGTAATGTAAAAGAATGGCATATGTGGTTCTAGTCAAGTATACATTGAATTGAATACATATGAGTACATTTTTATAACATATGCTTCTCATTCTTTTATTTTACCGTAAAGAAGTGGAATATGGCGTGAATGTTTGCATTTTTTATTGCATTACTCTCTTTGAAAAGGAGAAACCTTCTAAGGCAGTAACTTCTAGGTGTCAGTAGTCATTAAATTCGTAGATCCTATGGGGTACAGGGATACGCGGGTAAAGTTACGGTGCCCTACTTCATAACAGGGAATCGGTATTTCATCGTCTACGAATACTCCTTAAACTCAAGCTTAGCTTGTCATTAACACCTTTCACTCCAATTATCATAATGTGTTGTAATAGTAATTACATTAAGGATATGTATATAACATACACATATAAACCAACAGTCCAAATACATGTTGCTTTGTTATTTATAGATTTCACACATAACTACATAAAAATTATGGCATTATAAAAATCGCGCGGAACAAACAAAAATCTTAAGTAAGCAAGCATGATTTGCAAAGTTCCAATCTATTAGTAATATTATTTTCCGTATGTAATTCGTGCAGCCTTTTCAATGAACCGCAAATGTGTTTTTAATAATGCTTGGGGAGTCCGCTGAATGTCTATATATAAGCGATTTATCCTAATCTCTAGTTAGATTTCCCCATACGTAAGTTGGCCGTAAATATCATATTAATTGGAACAGATTCCCTGACGTCATCGACTACTTACGGATTTATACATATATCTTATATTTATATAACCGTTAATAGATGCTGAATTTGTAAATGACTTTGAAGAAAGCCTCTAAAGGTTTCACACAAAATTTATCAAGTAATTTCGCCACTTATTGCGGCCCGCTGAACCGTACTGACGGTATTCTGTACCTAATTACAAATAAAATATTACATTTCATTATTGTTATTATATTTGTACCATTAGAATACAACTTTGTAATTAGAATTAATGGGACGGGATATAGGTATATCGGGTATATCGGGATATAGGTATATATAGGGATATCGATAAACCGATTAAGAAATAGTCAGAGGTGAGGATCATCCAGTACGTCTATGAAAACGAGCGGTAACCACCAGCTGACCTTTCTACAGATTTGGTTAGCAGGAGAAAAGCGGTGTGCTTGTCACCGAAATAACGCAGTCACATATGTCACGTCGGCGTTAGAAAGGTTTTCGTGCGTTGTAGCGCAGTCAAGTCGGTGTCGTGACTAACAACGAGACCGTTAAGGACTAACGCCTACTGCAACTTTATTATCAAAACTAGTTTCGAAAACTGTTTTTTTCCATGGGTAAAGTAGCAAAGAAACAGGCAGCAGTTACAAAAGGCCACTGCCGCATGTAGATACATATCTGCACCTACTTGTAACATGGTTATAGGAATGGGAATATTAGTGTAAATTCAGTTAGTATTAGGTGTTAATAATAAATGTAATATAGCCAGGAATGGAAACACGTTCCGTACATAGTAAGCAAATAATTATAATTTATTTTCGAGTACCTACATAACTACAGATGGTATTTACGTATCGTTAATTGGTTTATGACATCAATATATCATCGATATTTATTATAGAAGTAAATACAAGTACCTAATTTTAAGTACAATTTCAGTAAAGACATGCATTATACCGAAAATTATCTGAGCTTATAATATAAAACCTGTCCCGTACTTAGAAACTACGAACTATATTACGTAGAACAGCGATTCAATATTAAATATACATCCTTTTCTTGGTGACGGGGGAATGGAAACAGTCTAAAGGTATCGCGGTGCCTTGGGAGGGACGCCGAGAGAATGGCCCTCAATAACCTTTAGCGTTATTCCAAAGTTCCGGGAACTAAACGCCTAACTCCTAACGCTTCGCCCTATGTTGCCTCGCCGCGGATGAGGTACATGTCTCAATCCATAACTCGCGGTATTTAAGACGGCATGCAGCCAAACACGCCGTCGTCCTTCCTGGAGTCGCGGGCTCATGGTTACAGCACCAACTCTAGCTATTTAGTCACCTCGTACGACAGACAGGAGACACCGTACCAGTATTCCGGTCCGGAGCAAATCGACGCATCATTTTAATATGCATTTACTGAATTTACAACTTGGAAACACTTCATACAGGAACTGTAGTATACTTCAATAAGTGAGCATAACAATATAACAACAGATCGCATCCATATGACATACACATTTTGTTGGCCACGGATTTAAGTTACAGATCGTAACACCTTTTTTTCAACTTGTACCTGCCATAAACAAATACCCACGCGTGTATATTTTTAGGTGGATGACTGTACTCCAATGAAACTTCCGCATTTTCCTTATTTGAAAGATAATGAGGCAGGACATTATGCTAATATATTTGCTATTAAGGTCTATTTAAAAACTCAGTTGCTATCTTGTGTTAGAGATACACGACTGAACAGACTTGTGATATTATTTGACGTATCAATAACGGCCCAATGAATTTCATTAAAAAAAAAACTAATTTATTTTGTATATCATTTTAAATAACAGAAAAACAATATTTTTTTTATTTCCAGTGTAATAAATTAATGATTGAATTTTACGTATTAGTAGATGCTAACCCGTTTAAAATATTTTTTATAATATTCAAAATAAGCGTCTATGAACTAAGTGTCTACGATCTTAAATATGTACATTATTTTTATACAGAATTTAAATGATTACAAAGACAATATTGATTTACAAGCAAATTCAGCATGTTACGCATCCAAATAAATAAACAATCTTTTTGTAGTGCTGCATCCCTAAAAGTATTTAGGTCTTCATGTTCAGTCTGTTTTAATTTTATCTTTCTTTATTTACCTACCGAATAGCATAGAACTTAATAATATTATACACATACTTATGTATATAACTTTTTCACTTACCTCAGTCTTCGTTATTCGATGTCGTGCTAATTTAACAACGGCAAAGTTTCCTTTGCCGATGGTCCTCTCTATGTCATAGAAGCCCACCCTGATGGGGGTTTTCGCAGGACGATCGCGTTCCGCCATTGTTGCTCTCGAAATCTTCAGACTCGACATTAAATCTTTAACACCTCACTGATACTACTACCATCAATATACTATTATACTATCGATACTACAATGAATACTAGTAAGTCGTAACACTATCCATTATCAACTAAACGCACCAATACCAAATGAAC
>DWUN01002357.1:0-14036 GCA_018249975.1 Passova gellias | reverse complement strand
TTAAACGTAACCGGTGAAATGTGGGGGTATAATACACTCCTCTGCCTACCCCTTCGGGGATTACAGGCGTGATGTTACGTTTTTTTTTTTTATCTTTTTCGTCTATACTAAGCGGAGTGGGAGGGCGGACTCCCTACATCCCCTAACAAGGATGATTTCAAGCTGTACTATTGGAGAAGCTTTCCAAAGTAGAGAAAGTAGATTAGTGGATTTAAAAATAATATAAGCGCATATTTAAACATATTTACATATTAAATACATACACGTTTCTCTAAATGTATAATAAATACTTCCTTAGATAGTTTTACAGACGGCACAAATATTAATGCTGCATGCATCGAAGCGACAACTGGCTTAACGTTAAGGGTATTGACCACTGTTCCTACAAGCTAGTATTATTAAACGACTCCTTTCAAATAAATCAGGATAATCACAGGATGGGTTCGTTCACGGGTCCCGGCGGGGTCAAACCGGATTAATGGTCGACACTCAATCTTTTGTGGTTCTTAACCTCAATATTTTCGCCATGTCATCCGTACTTATACAAGTTTAAGGTTCGATTAAAGATAACAATACTTGAACCGGTACTGATTATTTGCTTCCCATTTATGTTATTATAAGAGACATTATAAGATTATAAGAGACCTAAGTCCCATTATAAGAGACCCTAAGGCTTATACATTTTTGGCAGTCACTAGCCAAGTTGCTTACAATTGGCTTAGTTGACTGCTTCCCAGGATGGTTCTAATTCTTTACTGTAGCTCCAGACATCCTCTAATTACGGGACTGACGCGTGGAAAAGTCGTTTAGAGTCCCGTCAAAGAGTCAACTGATTAACAGCGATTCTTGCAATTACTCTTACATTTATATTGTATTTAATATTGCTCATTTTGTTGTATAATGTCGTCTGGCAACCGTTTGGATACGATCCCGGCGTTTCGATTAAGAATGCACAGTAAAAACAATTCAATATCCCGTTAAATTCCTAGGTCATATGTTCTCTTTTCTTCTTCGTTTGATTCTCCAGTTGCAGCCGGTTCTTTGGTGGTTTAATTGTGTACGAAAACTGGGTCCAACTAGTGAGCATGACGCGCGGGCCGTCACCGGCGAGCGCGGGCAGGAAGTCGCGCAATGAGCTCATTGCGACAATTCATCTTCACTTCCGTTCGAAATCACCTTGGGACATCGTTGCTACTTGACCGTTTCAGATTGAAGACAAAGCACTAAGCTTTTTATTTGCACAGGTATTTCAACTGCTGCTTTTTCACTTGATCCTTTAAGCGAAAGCTTCTTTACTTTAACAGACTAACAAAATAAATTTCATTTCTCTTTATGTTCTATTATTTTCTGTATTTTGTTTGATTATTTATTAAATAACTTTTAATTCAACTGACGCGTTTATTATATTATTTTCCAATATTAAAATGATAATACATATTATCGCTAAAAAAATGACTAAGCCATCTTTCTTTTTTAAATAATTTTTTAGATATATCTGTCTCACTCTGACACTGTCTTGTTTTTGTAGTTATTGAATCTTAATATTTATCGTTTTAAACTAAGTAAGTCTCCATCATGAAAAGAAAATAAAAATTGAAACATGTCTCTTGACTCACACCAACTAGAGCCGGTTCTACCGCAGAACTGCCTCGTTTTCGGGTTCCAGATGAATCTCTTGATCCGCTGCTCCTTGGTCATGGGCGGCTCCTTCTCCTTGTAGTACAGGTTGAACCGCTCCAGGCTCGTCAGGTCGGACGGCCGCTTCTTCACCGTCATCTTTTTCGTTGTCATCTGATAATCAAATAATTATATAAGCAAAGAAATCGCTTTTTCGTCGGTAGAACGCATATACACAAGCCTGAAGATCTACCATGGCTACAGTATTGACTAACTAGGCTTTATTTTGTTCACACGTCACGCTGTTATTGCGCAAGTAACGCCATCTATAGCGCTCATTGGGTTAAAACTTGTTTCCCCCCTGGAAATGAGATAATTTTCGCGATAAAATGTAGCCTATGTCACTCTCCAGCCCTTCAACTATCTCCACACCAAAAATCGTATTGATCCGGTGCTTGGTTCTCTCGTGAAAGGAGGACAAACATACTTTCGTATTTGTAATATTAGTATGGATATGAAGCTTATGTACAGAACAGTCGCTGGCGGAGGAAGCTCCCGCGGCTGCTTTGAGTGAACGTGAGAACTTGTAGTAGCAGTTCTTGCTTTGTCGGGTTTTTATTGAAAGGTGTAGCATGCAGGTGCTGCATATACTGTTATTGTTTGTTCATAAAATCTACAAAAAAATGTATATTCGGACAAACAAACAAAATTGATGGTTATCACGATAGGCATCCAGAAAAACGAACACAGAAGTAACCGTTGTAGATTTTTAGATAAATCATCAAATTTAAAAAATCAAAATTTCAAATAGTATCTTATATATTAACATAGACTTGTGTCACAGGTAATATGAGGCATATATAAAGTACTTATATAATTATAACTATGTGTATGAAGAGTTATGAGCGTAGAAGTAAATCAGCTTTGTAAGGCAAAATATATTTGGTGCCTTCAGCCTACCCCGTTAGGGCCCTGGCGTTCGGTATAGTAGTAGAAAACAGTAATAAGTATATGAGTGCTATGTCTATATAAGAATCATATACTCGTATGTATGTTTATCAGCTATCCCGTTTCCGTGACACAGGCATTGAATTGCCTGATTTGGAATCGGATAGCCGTGTTTGGAATTGTCGCTAGCTATTATTATTATTATTATTATAACTTACCTGTTCCCGGTGATGCAGCAGGAGCGCTGGCGCGTAGGGGGATGTGCGCGGACTGCGCGGCCGCCGACGATAATGCCAGCGCACAGAGTAATAGGACGGCACTATGCAACATACGCTCATTGACAAATTGGACATCGCAACACGCTAAAAAAGCTGCACTGAACCAGCTTGGATTATGCTTGCATTATAAATTTGTTTGCATTTCATTCACCGCGTAGGTTCTCAAACCTATCTCGTTTACTGACCACATTGAGAATCTTTTATTCTGTAGAGCCCTAAGAAATTACTTATTTTTAATATACACGTGAATTCGGATACACACCGTTCAGATTGAAATCCAAATTGTTGCAATAACAGCTACTTCACGGCAGAAACGGCAACGGCACGGCAAAGCGCATCCATTTTCTACCACTTCTTAAAATTGTATTCTTGATGGGACATTAGTTTCGTAACGTCTCAGGTTTTATTGTATACATGTATGTATTAGTTTACCTTTTATATGTTATACGTACTTTATTTCGCAAATTTATCATTTTTTTAACAATGAATATGACTTTTTAACAATGATTACTGTGAAAATTTATGCAATCGTAATTCTATCATGATTCGATCCTAATATATGTGTAACTTTACATATATGTGTACCTTATAATGAATAAAGATTTTAATTTGTAAAAGGCAAAAAATGGCTTGAACTATGTAATAATCTTGTAACAACTTTATATGTACCCATATTTGTGCTAATAAACGTCTTCGTCTTTACCTTTGTTTTTAAGTTATGTTACGGATGAACAAATTTCAATAAGAAAATAGGAATGTATAGCACAGCTAGTCGCATGAACCCGTCCGGGTCGCCCTCTCGCTCGTGATTGTCACGTCGCTAATTCACCAATTTGTGAGCTGCAGTGATTTATTAGCCTTCACCTTGTTGCGGCGGCCGTTGCAATGTCCCAGCTGCCAGATGTACCCTTCGTTCAAGGTTCGAATTCTAATTCTCCTGTTCCTAACATGATACGTTCGGCCATCAGTTTCTGAACGCTTTTAGGTTTACTTTAATCAGCGAGCCTCATTCCCGCCGTGGGCCCACTGAAATCTGTGTCTTTATCAGGTAACTAAGTTACTCGGTCTGAAGGAGATTTTGGCTTTGAGTTTCCTAAGGTGTGAAAGGTTATTAGTAAGAAATGCAATTTTCAAATGTAAAAGCCCAATTGTCGACATTTTCATTTCCTAATTAATAATAACTTAACGACGATTTCCAAATTAACAATACCTTCCTTGACCTTGACCTCGCTTTGGCAACGTTCAGGGATCTGAAGTTCCACCGATATGAGTAGGAGTCGGTGCGCACGGTCATAAGATCTAGGACGGGATAAGTCCGCGGGGCTCGCCGTGACGCTGTAAGGTCGCAGCCAGGAAGCCGCGCCGACGCCAATCAGCCGCGTCCGCTCGCACCGTCGCGCGTCGCTCGCTAGCCCCCATATCTTCAAGATCCTGTTGTACCTAGCTACAAAACACTTTAATATAATAACTTACATAATTATTTTAGACTAGAGTCCTTCTGTAAAGATTTATGATAATTTTCAAAAACGATCGTTTTGAAAACAAACGGACATCTAGTTTTAAGCTTACAATATTGATTACACTGCGCGCACTGTCAAGAATCGTGCTCATCGAATTGGTTCATTTAGAAATAATCAACAATAATTCAATCACGTACGAGAATCAAGAATATTATTGCACAGTTATAAACTTCATAATACAACGTTTTGTATTGCGTTATTGTGACTCTTATTTCGTTCGGCACGAAGGTCACTTTCGTAAGTCAACGTTGAGGTCACGGGTAAACGTATGTTGCGGGAGAATCAATTTAAAATTTCCTCGAACGGACGAATCGGGTTGAGATGATAAATAACGATCGACAAAGATCCATGGCTGGATTTTAAAAATCGAACAAAACGAAACAGCCTCACACGGTGTTAACGTGTTCGCGTCAATCATCGAAGGGTCAGGAGTACGCCGATGTGGTCACGTTGACTCTCGGCTCAAAAATCGATATCGATATTTTTACACGCTACGGATCTAAGTGAATTTATCTGGCTACACGGTAACTTATCGGGAGTTACTAAAACATATTTGAGTTCTCATTAAACTATGTATTTTCAGTTATGTGTAAAATGTTCGGGTACTCATTAAACTATTTAGTATATTTTGGGTCCTGAACCATTGAGCATTATATTATGTAATCAGATATTTATAGACGAGCTTATCGACAACGAGATTGAAGGTGATCTAGAGTTTAGTTCAAGCTTGCGCTTGCGTCATTCGTACTGTTTAACGTACTAGGGTTTTAAATAAATTAGCAACAAAAATCGACATCGACAATTTGAGTTGTAGTTGTTCCCTTCACTGTTGAGCGTTCTTGTGTCCGTGTAGCGGGATCTGGTCGAGGGGTGTCAAGCTTGTGCCGCATCGCGAATGATCACGACATGCGTGTCGCTAGGGTTGCCACACACTTACACTATTCATGTATATTAACCAAAATCAAAATTACTAGCAATGATTTATTTATTTATTTATTTATTGCCAGCAGTATTATGCAAACATTACAGATTTCCATCCTAGTCGTTTACAATCTCTGTACAAATCTTTCTGCTGCTCTGCGAAATACAGCAGGCGTTGACGCAAATAGGTCCGAACCGGAGTCCCAAGCCAGAACACCATTAGACCATTAAGATGATAACCGAGTCGATAGTGGTTTGGTTGTCTATCTGAAACTACGCGGGTTTTGATTAAAAACGGTAAACTTGTCCAAGTCACGTGCGTTTTATGAGTGAAAAATTCAATCTCATTAAGGATGCTTAAGGAAGACAGTTTTTGTAAAAAATAGATTAATTTAGATACGCTTTAAGTATAAAAGTTACAATTTTAGTTATTTATCGATTGATGACGTGTAGATATGAGTCTATTGATTTCTTTGTGTATCTTTATAATTTGGTTTGTATAACAATATGACAATATTATTACGATGTAATTAATTTTACTGAAGTTATTATTAACTCATTTAATAATAAAAAAAAATTACAGACGAATTGAGTACCTCCTCCTTTTTGAAGTCGGTCAAAAATGCAGAGCTGAATGACATGACCCGTGGCTATTAGCCGAAAAAAATAACAAATAAAGGTAAATTTCTTTTTTTCTGACCACAAGATACCTATATTTTTTACTGCATATGTTACAGCTTTAACAAATTTTATTTTTAATTGTATAACTCGCCAGCCCTAATAGCACAGGATCCAAAAACGACGATTACCGGCCACATATAAAAGCGCGTCCTTGGAAGCCTTCAGGCATCCGCTTTTCAGTACGCGCAATCTTCGCACCGCCATGGCGAGACATTCAAAAGTATTTCTGCTAGTAAGTAATTAATATTTATATTTCACATTAAACATTAGTTGCCAATTGACCTATGAATATTTTCATGAGGTCTTATAATACATGTATAAATTTGATTATGATATTCAATTTGTATTTATTGCATAATAATTCAATAATTTTAAAGTTAAACTATTCCAACTTTTTCTCCCATCTTCTTTTAATTTGGTGTCTCTTGTTTTAACCACGTTAACTTCATAAGACATTCACGATGAAAGCTTAAGTTGTAGTACTTGTCAATTATCATGATATTTGCCAAAACGCAACGCTTTATTAAGCACTGAAGAATTCTATTCTGTTACGACAATAAAAATGTTGATATGTTACAGATTCTAATTTTCGCCATTGCGAATGATGCGACGATGTCAACTAAAGAAGTGCGGACCACTGCGCTGTCAGAGAAAATCATTGGAGGCGTCATCGACCTAGTGCACGGCCACAAGAACAAGCCTGCTAATCAGCAGACCGCCCAGCCCACATACCCGAGCCAGGGCTACCAGCCCCAGTACCCTCAGTACCAGTGGAATGGACAGACTAGTTACCAGGGACAAGGCTTCAACTATCAAAATCAGCAACAGACTCAAGGACAATATAGTAGCGGTTACAACCAAAATGGGTACACGCAAGCCGCTACATACCCACAGAATAACGGTAACTACGCATCCGGTCAAGTATACCCCACACCCCCGGTTGGAGGCTTCAGCGCAGGCCAAACACAAAGCCAGGGACAATATCAGATTGTGTACCAAAACCAGCCAAGCACACAACCTCAGTTTGGCCAAACTACTGGCCAATATCAGAACACACAACAGAACACCCAGTTTCAAGGACAGACCCAAGGCGGTGGTTCTTATCAAGGACAAACCCAACCTGCCGGTAGCTACCCAGCCCAAAATCAACCTGCTGGCAGTTACCCAGCCCAAAGTCAACCTGCTGGCAGTTATCCAGCCCAAAGTCAACCTGCCGGCAGCTATCCAACCCAGATCCAACCTACTGGCAGTTACCAAACCACTAATTTACAGAATCACAACGGATCTTACCAGAACCAAGGTTGGGCTCAAAGTACCGTTTCTGGGGGCCAAAACAACCAACATTACCAAGTGCCTGCTGGTCAGCAAGCTGGCGGTAACCCTGGCGGACCAACGTGCGTGTGTCAAGCCTGGACCAAGCCCACGGACACCTTAAACAATCCTGCCTCAGGGAAAGCCGACAAGATTGGCAATGGACCAGCTCTGCAAATGTAACAACGTCTTAAATAATATTGGGAAGTATTGTGACAAAGAATTATAAATTGTAACTGTAGCAGTCAGGCAAACAAGTACTATATTCTCCTAAATAGTTTGAATAGGATTAAACTCAATAGCCATTGCGACCTATTCAAGTTTGATGCTAAGCTACGCTTACATGTATATAATTACAACAAAGATTACATGTTAAATATATTTTTGTGATCATCACAGAACACACTGGGTGTACGATTATTTATATAAATGTGATTTTCGAAATGTGTTGTCTAATTTATTAGCAGCGTGGTTAAGTTATTGTGTTTATTAGCCTGCTTGCAGTAAGTGTAACAACCATATAATAGGTGCCATCATTATCACCATTATTCATTTTTATTACAAAACAGACTCTATCCAATTTTAGATTAGTAGGAAATATGTAATAGTCCCAAATTATTATTGTTATTTTGTTTATTTATTGGTGGATATAATTTAACCTTTTTGTTTTACATTTGTCTTCATGCTCGTAAATGCGGACTTGCGTATTACTATTGGAAAGTGACAGGCGTTTTCGTTAATATTTGATATGGGTTTTTCCGTTTTAGATTCATTACTCATCATAGCAACATAACGTTGCTTTCTTATGATGTTTTTTGTATTTTGTACCTTTTCCAAAATGGTTAAATTCGAATATATTTTGTTTTAGCTTATTTACTTTTACCTACTCTATTTAATTTTTGCAATGTATCTATATAATTTGCTTAGGAGCATATAAATACAATACATATTATGTGTAATTTATTAAATACGAGTATCTCAAGTTGAATGTGATAAAAGATGGCAGCAATTTTCTTTAAAATTATAATATACGAGTACATCGATGTATGCTTCTTTTAATAGCAACACTATCGGTAATCTGATTATTAATTTAAAGGTGATTTTTATCATCTCTAAGGCCTGCATTATAACGTAATTCGTTATGATATTGAAATGCAATTATACATGATTTCCAAAATAAAATTTTGTTATCCAATTATTTTTATTACTATCCCTGTTTCTTCCTGATACAGAAATGTCAGGGGGCCAGTTTATCGACGTTATTTCAATTATTTCAAAAATCATACGTTTTAGTCAAATGAGCGCTATGGATAACGGCCCCAAAAACGAAATTTGTTAACAAAATAAATTCTTCAGATCACGTGGGCGAAGTCTGAACAACACTGAAGGGTAAAATATAAATAAATCAATTCATTTTATAGAGTTTGACCTTCAAAGGGTTGTATGTTTGTATACGCCCTTAAGGTAGAATCGTTCAATCAATCATTGTCCCCAGACAAAGAGGTTAGCGAGCAAACAAATCGTATTAACTCATATTAGGCTTCTGTTTTATTGAAGTGACAGATTCCATTAGAAAAAATTGGTCACGCTATGTTACGAAAAGCGTGTTACGATTTATTTATTTAGTAACGCTCGATACAATAACAGTGTTTATATATAAAATAATGTTTAATATGCAAAATCGCTAAACAGCTTGATTCTTATACTATTTATATCGGCCTACGACAGAATTATAAAAGTTAAGAAAGGTTGTGTAGGAATTATTTAAATTTCCAAAACTGTCGAAAGCTTTCGCTTGAGTTGTTGAATTGTAAAACCATAGTAATTAATATTCGGAATAAATGTGTACAGCCTAGTTTCAGACTATTGCGTCTTTTAGTATCGTTGCTGTTTTTAGTCGTATGTCGGTTTAAGCTTTTAATTATTGATGTTACTCAAATCACTTTCAGCAATTGTATTAATTGGAGTAATTTGTATTAATAAGGACGAGTGTTGGTGCCGCTAAATAAATTCGCTGAAGCGACAACAGTACGTTGACCAAGCGCTACTTTATAAAATCCCAGCATTTGTATAACGAAAATCGACCTTGTTGCAAGCTCATAAAGTCTCACAGCGCTGGCTGTGAATAGTTACGCAGACCCATTTACAGGCCAGTGTAACGTGAACTGCCGCGTCCCTCCAGAAAATGGACAAATGGACGAGAAAAGGGGGTAACGAAGATTTTAAGCGGTCAACGCGGATGGTCGGTCAAAGTAGGTCTGAAACGTGCGCGCGCCGCCTTACGTAACGGTTACGTAAGGGGACACGGGGGTTGCAGGGGGTAGCTAACGGCGAGGGGCAGTGGGGGCCGTGCCAGGGCGAAGGCGCTCGCAATCGATTGCTTACCGCAGTCCGGCTAGGCGTTTGAACATGGCAGACAAGACCAAAGTCGTTGAGCAATATTATGCCCCGCCACCAGATCTGGGCAAATGGGAGTCCTTCAGGATTTTCCTGTGGAACTCCGAGACCGGGCAGTTCCTCGGCCGCACAGGATCGAGCTGGGGTGAGTACTTTTTATTCATAATTTTCGACGGTCGCCGTTTTGGAGGGAAAATCGATGTTCAAAATTATTTGTACCAAAAAGCTTTTTATAACAGAAAGTAGCCCGAAAGCTGATCGTGGATTTGTCTCGTAAGAAAATTATTTTTCTTTTGATCCGACCGAAGGAGTTCCATGCGGCTGAATGTTACGTAATCCTTGACCTGTATCTGTAAAATCAATAAGTGATATTTTAAACTGCCCTACATTTTAATGCGTGCTATTTGACAAGGTGAATGACCTTTAATAAAAAAAATATAGCTGAATATTAGAAGCGTCGGTTCGTCAATACTAAAATAATGTCAATATCGAATTAGTCACAATCTGAATTAAAACGATCTGCGAAAAGTAGTTAATTGATTTTTTAGGGCCATCATTCGCTAATCATTTTCCTGTTTTATGAATTTGTCGGGTTCAAAGCGTAAAAAATGGTGTTTGGTATTTTCGACCTTAAGTTGATAACATAAAGTATGTAATTTACATTTAAAAATACAATGAAATGTGATGTTTTCGTAACCGCCTGACCCGAGATTATCACTGCGCATTGCCACATAATGTGTATAAATTCTTTTGGCTACATTATTTTGTCCATCACAGTTTCAATATTTGACTATCTACTTTGAGTACATGTATATTTACATTACATGCGAAAGAGTACATAACCTTCATTAAAAAATGATTTAAAATACCGTCCAGAAACTGAACCAAAGTACTGAGAGGGCGTGTCAATGAGGTAAAGTTAAATAGAAAACCACTTCAGTTTTCTTTTAAGTCAAAAAAGGACGTGTTAGAAAAAGGGCGTGTCGAATTCGCTATTTTTTTTATTAACGTAACATTAGTTACCAGCGAATTCGCTAGATGGCGTTTGAGTAGTTAGCCAAATTTCATCCCTTAGGTCCAGAGGGCGTTGGTTGTTGAGGGGGTGGGGGTACTGAGTTATATACATTTTTTAAACATTTTCAATCCAGCCTTAAGCTCTTAGTAACAATAAAGTTAAAGTTCACTATTCCTACATGCAGTATAAACAGGGTTCAGGGTTGGATTGATTTAAAAAAATATAAGGCTTTCTGTAACGGCAATTACAAAACAGAAAAATGAAGAAATGTATAGCAACATAATATATACCTTTTTAATAGATAACTAAAAGAATTACTAAGCTAGAAGTTCCTTAGCAACAATGTCTTAGGTTGTAACCCCTAAGTAGATATTCGTTCTTAAGAAGTACTCAAGGCAACATGCTAAGAAACTCAGTACTGTACTTATGCAATCTATTCATCTTTACAATTGTAACAAGTAAAAAGAAAAAAAAATGTAATTTTATTTGTGGTTGGCCATAGTCGATAGAATGTACGTTTCCGGCTTGCCATCTCAATGACTGCTTGGCGAATATTAACGATGACATAACATAAAGAAAAAATATAAGTTATTAATTTGTTATTGGTTAAAAATTTTTAACGATTAAAGAAAATGCAGAAGTAAGGTTTATTCCTAACAAATTTATTAATTCCTTAATATGTCTCATTACAACGTTAATCATTTGTACAGCAAATTAAGCCTTTGACGTAGAGAACGTATTATGTTACCGTATGACGTGTGAACTGGAGGCTTTGATGCTAAGTATAGCTCAGCATGTGTTGAAAACGAGAATAATTGCTATTATTAAAAACTAAGACTTTTATCGCAGACTTTTTTTATTAATAAGAGTTTAACTTACCTTAAAATAATTTCTACCCTTTTTACAACTGTTGTACACGGTTCTCCTCTTGTAGGAGAGGGTAAAGACATTGATCTACCACGTTGGTCATTTAGGGATTAGAAGAGTCATTTTCCGTCGACATAATGGCGATTTTTTTTACTTACTTACTTAATTTGTAATATGAGGTGCATGCCAGGATTTGAACCCCACACCCAGAAATCACTGTCCCTTGTAATTAGTGTTAGTAACACTATGCTACACATATGGCGGGTAGTTCGAGAAAACAACTAAACAATCGATTCCATTTTCTATTCAATGTTCGTCTGTTGTTGAATCAAAAGTGAACCGAGTTCTGCAGCAGGACAGTTTTATTGCATTGTTTTCATCCCGTTATGTACACGGTCTTCAGGTAGTAGCAATTGCTACCTTAGACCCTGTTTCAGTTTGTCGAAGATCGAGTACCTAAAAGCTACCCAGTAATGCTATACTGTTCACAGATTTGTCACAAGCATTAGATAGCAGATCTGGATCACCAGAAAAATTGTTTTTTTTCCATTCACGACATTATATGCTGTTTTATAATAATCGACATTACATAATGGGAATATCTCTATATTCATATAATTCGATATTAATAGGTAGATACAGTCAACAACAGTACCCGATTGTTTAAAATTCTAATCCTTAAGCTCATTAGGTTTGCCCGTAATATTACGTATGAACCTTATCTATATTGGAATAACTATGAAATTTCAATGGTAATGCTCTTAAGGCGGCGGCGCCGGGCAGGCTGCGCGCGCCTCGTCCTTCGCAAGATCGATCCAAGGACGGATATGTTCGCATAACGGTCGCGGGCAAAATTAGATCCGCGGAGGCCCTGGCGATACTTGGCTTTAAACAAAAGATCCTTAGGCTGAATGCTATATATAATACAAAGTACCCATTCCATTGTTCATCCCATGGATGATGAAAGAATGACAATAGAGATCCGAATGTTGATGGGTGCAGCTGCCGAGGGAGACTGAGATTTTGGTACCTCTATCAAAGAAGTTAGCCACTGACTGATGAAGGAGTCAAGAATCTCAAAAATCGGTGTGCATATGGGAAAATGATGAATATAGAAGAAACATGTTAGGTCTTACCGATCTGACATACTTAATAGAGATATTTGGCACTCAGTGCTTTCAGTTTTCCCGTTAGGGGATCCTAGCCCGATTATATAATTTTATGTAGTAATTCATTGCTCTAAAATATTTAATTTGAGGCTGCTTTTGAAACATTTTGGATATATAACTCTTGTGCAAGGCATATTAGAAAGTTATGACGTTGAAAAGCGGCGGCATCTTGGCAAAAGAAGTCCGAAGAAAATCCTTGAATTGAAAAGGCTTCGGACTGGGTGAAGTGAGATCAATTACAAGAATCCTAGGCTTAGTGGTGGATCTCTGAAGGGCTATAAATCCCAACACACCAGGTCGTAACAGAGTAAACAGAAAACACTAAAGGTTGACGAATAAAACTAAATCTGATGATCACATAAGTTTTTTGTCGAAACTTAATGTAGGTCGTTCGAGAGGATCTATGTTCATTCATAACTAAATAATAATAATAATAATATAATTGATGCAAATAGGAACTAGGACATATATTATAAGTCACAATAACAACTATAGGAGCGTTAAGATAAGGCAAAACATCTAAGCTGCTTATTAATGACATGCCGGTGCATCATAAATCGATATTATAAACCACCTTTTATCAACCACACTTGAGAGTTTTATCAATAGCACTCCGTAGCTAGGAGAATGCATTAAATGAAATGCCTGAAAACGTTAGACCGTTTTGACTGTAGCCGATGGAAATCCATAGTCTGTGCCAACCTTTACGGCGAAATAGGCGAAAATGTGCTGAAATAATTTGTTTTAAATGTTCTTAGAAAAACAGTTTTTCATACGAACATTATCACTCACGAACAATTATTTTTTCTTCATCATCATTCTCAGCCTGCTTAATCCACTGCTGGGCATAGGATTCCTCTATCTCTTTTTTTTTAAACCGTGTTCACCAGTGGCATAATAAGAAGGTCCAAAAAAATAATTAGCAATTAATTATTTTACACAAAATATTTAAATTTGGTCAATATCGTATCCGTGTTTTAATTGTTTTATTAATTTGTTACCCTAACCGTTTACTTCATTGTCCTAATACCTAATTAAATAACTCGGCAAATATATAAAATGTATTTAACTAACCATAGATTTGACTTTATGACAATATGTAGGTAACACGCGTTAAGCTTGATATGTAATACTTTCTTTATTTTGTAACTAGTTGACCTCGCAAACGTTGTTCTGCCATATAATATATAACAGTATTTCCCTACTATTTAATGGGTGTTATTATACATATAAATCTTTCTCTTCAATCACTCTATCTATTAAAAAAAACCGCATCAAAATCCGTTGCGTAGTTTTAAAGATTTAAGGGAAC
>DWUN01002356.1:0-14037 GCA_018249975.1 Passova gellias | reverse complement strand
ATAGGGTGTTGACAGACGGCCTGATGGACGGACGGACGGACGGACAACAAAGTGATCCTATAAGGGCTCCGTATTTTTCTTTTTAAGGTACGGAACCCTAAAAACATTGGCGAAATCACGGAGTCTTTGTCACTCTACTCTGTTGGATGATTATTTGATGTACATACTACATGTTACTTTTTGTCCTTTATGTCTCAAATTCTGTTTTAATTTTGTAACTTCCTGCATTTCTAGTAGGTTGCTATATAGTAGTAATAGCAGCGTGTGCTGTTAAACATTAATGCAAGTGGCTTTATTAAAGTACAATACTGTTAGATTATTACTACTAAATATTATTGGGTATTGGTATACGATAGTCATTGGCAATTATTGATTAATAAGCTAAACGCACTAGTATTTTGCACCAGATGGCGCTGGATAACCAGCGAAAACTTAGGACTAAATTGCATCTATTATATGTAGAATAACCACTGTATGTACCGCGGGTTTTCAAAATGAAAATTACACAAAGCGTGCCAAATTTAGGTTGGAAAGTTTACATTGCAGTGTTTTTATCCGATTGTTGTTAAAATAGATGTTGAACATTAGAACGACAATTAGAAAGAACGAACCTACGTAGCATACTCGTAAACAATATAACAATTTGAACTATCTTTAACTACGATATAATACATTAGTTACATTGCAATATACAATGGAGAACAATAAGCTAGGTGAACATTACAAACCAAGTCGATTCCATATTCGTGTGTCAATATTGAATAGTCACGTGACCGTCGTAGTACATTGAGGAGCGCGGCACGGCGACAATGCGTTTCAGCTGAAATGTTCGACGAGTGGAAGGGGAGGTTGTGCGAGGTCACGCCTGCGTTCGGCCAGTTCCGCCGCCGCTCGGAGCGCCGCACAGCGTCGACGCGCGCAAAGCGACCTCTTGCGTGCGCCGCGCAGCCATCGAGTTAGTCCCACAACCACGCTGCGGACTCTGCCGCCTCTCACACTGCCATCAAAATTATCTTACATTGTTCCTGGGCCCTCGCCTTGTGTGAACGACGACGCGATTTACATCATTAACGCATTTCACTCGCAACATATTCCGAATTACGTCTAGGTTCTGATATATAATGTGCAAACGTATTATAAATGAGTCGAGTGTTCAGTTAATCGATCGACTGCATTAAAAAGTTAAAACTGTTATTATACGGTCGATGTTTGCTGATTCAGTTGCGCTATACCAGTTATAGAGCTTTACTATAAGATATTTGTAACAAGTGACCGGACAAAGCTTGTGCGTGTCGTATATAATAAGTATAGTGTTGCCGTCCTGTGCTTAGTTCAATCAGTGAAAAGTGCGTCAATTCTGAAGAGGTGTTTTTATCGTTCGTTCGGTTGCGAGCTTAAGCGATTATATTATTTTTATTTCTTTTGGCCTTTATTTGCTATTCTTGTGAAAAAACGCGATCCATGCTTGGAGTTATGACTACCATGGTATGGTTTCCTTTGTCTACGTTATGTACTTCTTATCCTTAATAGTAAAGAGATATAGCTTATCGATATTATCACTCCACGTTGAATCATTCACATTTAAAATCTTAAATATTCGGCAAGTTACGTAAATTCATTTATATAAGCCCATTTGCTAATATAACATGACATTTGTATATTTTAAAAGATTAGCTTTTTTGAGACATGTTGTTAAGCAATGTAGCATTTTGTAGAGCTGTGTAGATTTCATTACTTAGTACATAATATTTATTAATTTTATGTATCTATTTCTAATTTGCTAAGTCATATGGCGATAGAAGCTGCACACGTCAAAGTCCTTAAATTATGTATGTACCTACATCAGATACACACTTGTCGATATAAAATCGCAATGCCTTTTAACACACTCACCAGTTACATTTGCTTAAAAATGCTATTATTACTTTACTATTGTGACTATGAGTAATTAATACACGAAGACAATCAATGAAGTCTGTACAGATAAATTGAATAACGAATTAAGTCCAAACTTGACGCAAGTCTAAATTCATAAATTTAAATACATCAGTAAATACTATATATTCTTTCTTAATTTTAACACTCTTAATGTTCGTGTTCAGGCAACTCCTTCACAACTGGAAAATTGGAATGAACTAGAAACAGAAAAGCTTTCTACTTCATTGTACACTTAGATTGTGACGTAAAAACCATGCAGAGCCCCTCCCACATTCCACGCCCCAAAAGAATGCCGAATGGGTTCCACCTGAAACCTTGAGCCGCTTTCTATCGCCTCTATTTCATATTTTAGCTATTCCTTGCCGTGAAAATGTTAGAACAAGCAGCTTTACAGTAGTTATGTTTTTCATCGTTTAAGCATTTTTTACACATAAAATGCATAATTAACATTCAAGTATTTAAGAAATTAGTATTAAGGACATATATGTAGTTGTAAGTATAGAAGTAAGATTACACGGTTGATGCTTCTACATATTATGTCAGCAGAGCAAAAAACTTTGCCGTGCTAATGTATGAATGCCTCAGATTTCTTAAACAGACATATCCATATTCATCACTGTTTGAATTTTCAATAGCCGTGAAGAACATTGTTTTAGCAGTGGCGACTCGTTACGTAAACACCTAGCAACCATTTTTTTACTTCTTGTGCATAAATAATTGCCCACTAACATCGATTTTGTGTGTCCATGTACATAGCGCACCAAGTAACTACTACCTTGAGTAAAGAATAAATTGTTGGTGCATAACTTATTACATAAATTACACAGTGATGTAATGTATTTCTTATGTAAAAGTGTAGGTATATTTTTTCTTAAAAAATACACAAAACACATACATATGATAAATTTAAATGAAAATTTCGCTTTAAACAATGCTCTATCCTGTTATTATGTACCTTAATGAATAATTATGTAGAAACAAACAGCACAAATTATGTTCGAGTGCAGAACATTTGGTTCGGTTACGGACTATGATCCTTTTTACGTTGTTTACAATAGTCTCCCAGCGTCGCACCGGCTGGCTAGCTCGGCCCACTTACAGAATAATATTATTCAAGAACTCCAATAAAAACAATATATTCCTATTCATTTCGCATTTCGTGTAATTTGTGAATAAATTTTGTCCTATTAACAAACAATAGAACTATTCATATTTTATGAAACCCAAACTACGATTACCAACTCGGATTTCATACTCCTCATTATTATTCAAATAACCCATAACAATGGAAGAGTCATTAGCATTTTTCTAATTTATATAGTGATGATAATGTGCTCAGTGCTAATGCGATCTACAAATAAGTACCTACCTATATCAAAAACTGAAAAGAAATATGCAATATTGTTAGCTACGAAAAAGGTAGATATAAAGTGTAGTGCATATCCGAGTAGGTATAAAGCCGTTCATGTTAAACAGGTTGGAGGAAAGAACGATGAATAGGCCGACTGCCCGTTGACACACTGTTGAATAAGGCACGGCCTCGTTCCCCGCTTTCAACCCCTCGCAGGTCGGCGCCTATTAAGCGCACACTAAATATACATGCCTATTCTACATACATCATGATCGACCCCTTCTTGACTAATATTTAGCACCAGTTGCATTCGATGACAATTTTTATTATTACAGCATCAATAATCATGTTTAATTTCTAGTAAATAATATTTTTTAATTTATCATAATAAAAAAATTGTACTATGGTATTGCCCTACTCTGTCAAAATTAGTATAGAAAATCCTTTAGTTTGGCGTAGGTTTCATTCGATAAATAACAGTCTGTAATTAGATCCTTAGAAATAATCAATATATAGATTACGGATTGCTCCATCTTTGTTATCTCACCACTGAGTTCTAGTTACATAAACGCCTAAATATATGTATATATAAGACAAAATTCTGTAAAACCATACCATAGTATACATACCTAGGTTTATGTTATAGATGTTTCTTTAAACGTTAACTTACATTACCAAAACGTAAACAAACGTACATATCAAACTCAGACAGACCGGTGGAGATAAAACCCGCATCTATGCAAAACACGGCAATCGCACTGCTGGAGTCAGCATCGGCGTACGAGCGGGCCGTGCTGGAATGTGAGCACTTGGAGGCGTCCGAGCACGGAGGGTTTCGGTGAGAGCGTCGGTGCGGCAGCGGCATGGAGGAGCGCGGGCCCCCCGACGTGCCGTTGATCGTGACGCCGCCGTGCGCGGCCGGCGGTGCGACGCTCAACACCTCTCGACGCGCCGCTACCGCGCGCGGTTCGCGCGACGATCTGCCGCCCCCCGGCCACTCCACCTGGCGCTCCTCTGTGCGGGTCCACGACACCGGATTCCGCGGCTCGCGCAAAAGCATCGTGCGTCTCGAACCGCCCTGTAACGGACTCAACGGGCTGCCCGCCATTGGCAAGGAGGTAATTCACGTATCTCTTGCTGGTTTATCTACTGAAACGGTCTTCTGATTACTTTTCCTTCACTCATCTATGTACATTTACAAAGATACGTAACTGTTGTATTTTTTAAATCGTTGTATCCCATTTTATCACAAAGCTTGAGCTTAACAATCTGTGTCTGTGTACCTTATTTTGCTGCAACGATATTGGGGCCGCTTCCGGAGCTATTAACATACATTTTTAAAATCCTGTCTAAAATACTTCTAACGAAGCTAAAATACTGAGACTAATAAAACAATTATCTTGAACTAGAATAAATAAATTAATATAATTTTTCTTCTTTAAAGTATTACGAAATATAATAATTGTAAACATATAATAATTTAATTACATTTACCATAAATTAATTATTACTTCTTGTTATTTTCCACCGCAATGTCGTGCAGTGGAGGGGACAGCGAGAGCTTCCAGATGAAAGGGAAGGCTAAGTTAAACAGCAATATTTAATATATAGGCATGTATATTTCGTCAAATTAATACACGAGTAAGTTATACGTCATTTCATGCTAGAACTGACATTAATATTCAAAGTTAGATATCCGAGTACAATTGTTACATTATATTACTTATGCTAGTATTATCGCACTTAGAGTATACGATCGCGCTAAAACCAATCTTGTTATACCGCGGTCTCGAACTCCTATTAAATTATGCAGATTCTCTCTTTGTCTGTGTACCTACATTAAAACATATCGTCGCGCTAAAAACATTTATTTTTACCGAGCGTTATGCACCGAACGACATTTTAGTGTGGATATGTATTACAAAATTTCTATTGGAAATGTACTAAAATATAAACACTAAATGTAATTTATCTTGAACAATTTAATTACCACTACTTAAGGTAAAATGAAAACCATACGCGCAATAATAAACGCTCAGACACGCAGAGTTTCTCTTGTTTATGTTACATAATATTTGAACCAATATGCAAATTATGCATCACGAAGTGCTGAACATTAAACATGTTTTATTCTTATTTCTATTAAAGATACAACTTTAAAAATGGATACACATGGATTACGTTGGTAACAAACTTGGTACGCCGTAGACATCCTTCTGTGAACTTCTATAGCCACCACTGTGGGTTTGGCGGCCCTGAATTAAGGGCCAAACAATAGTGTATTTCAATGGCCCTATATTAGTAAATCATCATACTTCGAAGGGAACATTAAATAGTTATTAACTTTTAATAACAATAACTGTAGTTTTTTTAATAACAGTAGTTCTATCCTTTTTAACAATCGGGATGCACTCAGACTTACATTACGCGAATCCCTTCTAAGCAAGTGTAGTGGAGAGACTAACATCTTTCAATCTTTGTTTTATGCTGCTGGACACAGGCTTTTAAGTAACCTCAGAGAGAATGATATATATGGTATATGGTATATGGTATATATGGGATGTCGAACTTCGTCGTGTAGTGTTTACGGTCTTTTCGAGTTACTGTAGATTGTGTAACTCTACAACAAATTACTCATTAATTTAAGGTACTGCGAGGCTGTGTGCTATCTCCACGAGATTTATTTTACTTATCAAATTCATGCTGTAACGAATCGGCAATATTAATTTTTATAAGAACGTATAAATCGCGATAAAATCTAAATGTAACATTTGGAAGTAAACAGTAGAATTTCGAATGATTTGATTTCGAATTTATTGACTTACCTGGCTTTAATTTACTTCGCATTGATCGTTAAATAAATAGCATGTGTAATAAATGACAGAATTCGAAGTCATTACATTACGAGATCATCATTAGTAAGAAAGTCGGTATTCTGAAGGTTGAGGGGTCGAGCGCAGTGCAGCAGGTGAACTGCGCCCTTAACGTGGAAGGCGAGGCTAAACTGACATGCGAAAACTTGGTGTGCTTCCATAATCCTAAGCTACATTTGGACTTACGAGTACTGCTTTTTCTTAAACTGACATAATGCATTGTAAGTACTGTTCCTGTTTCAGTATAATTCGTGACTTAGTACAAGTGTAATGATAGACTTCAATACATTTATTTTATTTAAGATTAACTCCAGTGGTGGTAGTGGTAGTTAATTTTATGTAACATAATAATTTACTCTTTTTTCTATAGCCTATTTGTATTCAATAATGTCCATGTTCTATAGGAATCTGGAGTTGCTACAAAGTTTCCGTAATGTTAATATAAGATATACTGCGGTCATAAATAGGTATACTCATAAATATATTCCCAAATGAAATTGTAAAACTTTTCTATGATTTTGTCTATTACATAGTGTAGTGGAGAAACAAATGTGCAGAGGGTACATTTTAGGCCGGTACTCCTACTTACTTATTATTTTACTAAAAGTCGAACAATATGAATTATTTCATAACATGTGCACATATAAATCAGTTATAGCATTGCTGCGGATTTGTGTATTTGGCACTTGTTAGCTGGAGATGCCTTTAATGTTTTACCTAAATATGTACGAATCGTCAATTACACACAATATATTATATAACACATATGCATACAAACTTTCAATAGGAATTGTTGGCATAAGTAATGCAAGTCACAAAATTATTAAACATTGGGCATGGTTTTAGTTGTTAAATTATATTTTGTTTTCTTCAAATTATTAGATATGTTCCATTTCATGGATCCATTTACTTTTTTTTTTAATTGGCTGCTTTGGAAAATGTAACGATATTGCATATCTTAGTCAGAAAGAGAGTTGTCCACGGGTCGCTCCCTAAAAGTGAATATATCTATACAGATTTACGGATATATCACAACAGAAGTCGAAAAATGTACTTTGTTTCCTTAATACCGGCTTGGAATGTTAATATTAAGCACAAACACAACATTAAAGTAAGTTGGGTTTGAAAATGTTTCTGTCATACTTACAATAACACGTTTTTTTTTACAATAACACGGAAAAGCTTGAAGCACGGAGCGTTAAGTTACTATGATAATATAAATGTTACACTTTTCACCAATATCTAAGTGTGCAGTTGAAGTTGAGGAAGCTTTTTAGATGTTTTCACTTCCGTTCAGCTTCCGCTAGTTGACTATTTAAAAGTCAGAAATTAATAACCTAATGACGTGCAGAAGTCTTTGAGCTCAATTTGTTCATATTTTAAAATTCTTAACTAAATTATATTCGAGAATAAACTTCTCATTTTTTTCTTTCCAGAATTTTAATAGATTATTGTTATTACAATACATATTATGAATCTAAATAAACCTAATCATTTGATTGATATGGTTGCTATATCAGTGCGGTGGAATCTTCTCGTATCAATGTTTAAGATAGTCACAAGGTGAATTAGCTTCTGACCACAAAATATTTGCTGCTTTGCATTGTATATTGTATCATTAGAAGTTGAATTTTTCTAGATTTTTCTTTTGACATTTCCTAATGTTAACTATTTCTGAAATCAGCTATAAAATTTTACATACATAAAATTTAAAATTTAAATTATTTTTGTTTTTATTTTTTTCAATTTTAATTGTAAGAATTTGAACAAATGACATTAGAATTTAAAGTCAAAGGAAACAACTTTAATGGCCTAAGTACAATAAGCCGTTTCAATCACCTAAATGATATTATAACAAAAGTCGAGCTTTTTCTCCACAATTCTGTATAACATTTTTCGCGTCCTTTTCACCTAGAGCTAGAAACTGTACTACTGTAAATAACAGTTTTTTAAAATGAAAATTTACTAATTTAAGATAAAACTTATTTACCGAATGCCTCGTTGTTCACAGGTTCTGTCACTGGGTGCGACAGGAGGCCACAAGGGAACCACGCAACCATCCCACCCCTGCACAATCCTCCACCATTCTCCTTATAAGGTACGTATAAAATAGATGCAAAGATATTTTTAAAATATGCAATATTTGATGAACAGTGGCTTTGGGAAAACTAGAGTGACGAAAAACTTTATACGATTTTAAAAGGGTCTATATCACACCTTTTTTGGAATGTCCAAAAAGACAATTTAATTTAATCTAAACTTCTGCCTTTCCGTACAATAAAGAAGAATAGGATTTAGTTTATTCTGATTAATGACAATATTTAAAAGTATATATTATAGCGGTAGTGTTTATTCGATTTGTGCTCAACAATGAGCGATGTTGATACAACTCGGTATATGTACTCGTACCTACGTGTCTGGCCGCCATTGGGCTTTGAATGTAACATTATATCGTGATGTCGCGGCCGGAAACCGCAATGAAGTTTTAAATATTTAATGCGCTTTTTATGGAATTGGTTAATAATACAACATTGCTTACTAAAAATGTTTGTCGCATTGAAGTCGCTCATTTTCAGCACGCAGAACCATAAATTATGTTCAAATACTATTATTTTACAGGGAAGTCATTATAAAGATTGAATGTTCTTGTTGCTCTTTCCTAATATACGTATTTTGTATGATTATTTTGAAATCACATTTTCCGTGTTCTTGCAGGCCGCTTGGGATTGGTTGATTCTGATATTGGTCATCTATACTGCAATATTCACACCGTACGTGGCCGCCTTCCAATTGAATGAGCCCGACTTTGATAAACGTTCACGTGGCTTTGGCCAAGACCCCATTGTTGTCATCGACATGATTGGTAAACAAGTTCTATATTTTTGTAAGTCCGTTCTGATATACGTCTATAAATCCTGTAACACAAATTCCTCTTTTTTCAGTGGATGTCACGTTCATAATAGATATCTTAATAAATTTTCGAACAACGTACGTGAACGCCGCGGACGAGGTGGAGTCGGATCCCGCTAAGATCGCCATGCATTATTTGCGAGGGTGGTTCGTCATTGACTTGGTCGCCGCCATACCATTCGACTTACTCCTCTTCGGCACCGACACTGACGAAGTGAGCAGTTTTAACTGGCAACTAAACCCACATCATGTTTCCATACTACACGAGACACGAACACTAGATTTAGACTGAAAATTTATGCCTGACTTTTTAGAAATTTTTAGACGCCAGGCGATCAGTTGTCCGAAATGAAAAAATGTGAAATATCGACGGTTACAGTATTGTATCACTGACGTTACTCACCAACCTGCATATCGTAATACATTACATAATCGTGACTCGATCTTTTACACTAATAAAAGTTTATTTTAATGCATATTCGAGTGGCAAAGAACGACTCACTCCGTTCAGAGTTTAGAGAACGATAAAATAGGACGGTATAGAGGCGAACTAGGTCAAGTTACATTTTCACGAGGGCTACTATGAGAGTAAGAAAATATATGAATGCGTACAAACTATCTTTAAAGCGTTTTAATATTTTAAGTTCTAGCCGTTTACAGAACCCGTGTCTCCAAATATTTTCGGACAAATGAAGCTCTGGATCTATTCTAGCCATTCACGTATAGTAGTGGAATGCAGTTTTCGCAACTGTCACTCTTAAACATATTATTACACTAATTAAATAATTTAATTAAACTATTATCTATAAATGCCGATCACGATAAAGCCCCATTTTTAAATCAATTTAATTGGCTAAAAAATAAATGTAACTTTAAAATCTAATAGAACAGTCACTAGTCACATGTTAGTATTATTTCTGTATATCGATATTCATTTCACATTATTTTTATTTTACATAAACAAAAATATGAAGTCTTATGTACAAAATAGCTTTTATAAAATATAGTTGTCCTCAGATAGCTCATTATTTATTTTGTTTGAAAGTCGAAACGATATGAAGAGAGCCCAAGGTGGGTGCGTATTGAATTTGTAATACCATTTCTTGTTACAGCAGGGGCTGGAAAGTGATGAGGTATACCATCTTTGTGAACTATTTTTATGTTGCTGCCACTCTATTATATAATTTTAGTTGACATAATTTATAAATTGTTTTCCACTAGCCGTAAATCCACCCTCTAAGCGAATGCGTTAATGGAAGATAAGGACGCTTCCCATGAGCAATAATCTACTTTTTAAATTCTACACAGTACCGAACATCAAAGTTGCTCACCTGCTAAAATCACTAGCTTGGCCACTAAAGTCAATGACATGATATCATTTGAAATAAACTAAATGCAATTTTGGATACTGAGTCGAATGATATTTCGACCGTAAGTCTGTTAAATAGAGTTAATATAGATAAATAAATAAGGAAGCTTAAAGGATTTGTGGTATATTAAAGTGGTAACGATTGTAACATTGTAATGGCAAATTATGTTCAAGATTGCCAACGCATCTGCTAATTTTTGTTTAAGCATGATATTTCATATTTTGTGCCGCATTGAACAAATGTAATATGGTACTCAATACTTAGTATTGATAACTGAGAAACTGTTTGTTAACTGCTCGGTATTTGAGTAAGCATTATTATGTATAAAATATCAAGTTGTTTACCTTACGCATAAGTAGATATGTGAGAGACATGATCATGAGCTTTTTCCATAGTTAAAGTGCAAGCAGCGAGATGCACAGAGCTTGGTAGCCGATACGCTCACACTTCCCAGACGAAATATTTTGTACAAATCAAATAATCGCCTTTTCACAACATGACTGAGCACAAAGTATATATTCAGAACATTAATAGCATACTTATAGCACCCACCTTACATCAGAAATATATTTCTAAATGGAAATAAAGTCTTGTCAACCTTAACAATCGTCGAGATATTCTCGAATTAATAAGCTCTATTTGTATTTATACTTAACTGTGTTAAAATATAAATCGGACAATGTTAATCATAAGTGGATTTACAGATGTCTTATTCTTTTTGTTTCATGGTTAATTTTGTGTTAAGTTTGTCATCTTATTTCTCACATTTTTTTTTGCCTCTTCCAATCCCAGTAATGCCACAAGCTTCAAATTTTAATAATCATAATACCTAAGTTCTCTTTCTTAAAATTCTAACAGTTTTGTGAGTTAGGTAGATAACATATAAAAAACAAAACTGTTTCAATATATATTAGATTCTTCGTCACGTATCTCGATATCTATGTTAAATATCTAAGTATAAATTATAGCTATTTAAAATCAATTATATAAAACTAAAGCAAGGACAAATACCAATTAAATTTCAATATATAAGCATGTTCAAAAATGTAAAAGTCATATGTGTAGCTAGATAAAAAGGCGTGTTTTAAGTTAACATTTAAATATCATCCATATACCTGTTTAGCACTAGAAACGCGCGAGCGAGATGTCAAGAAAATCCTTACGAGCGATTCACAATAACAGTTTGAATAGTTAAGGAACGTTATAACGCAAAACGACAATCACAGGTACCGCCATATCGATCTGTAAACCCCGTAGTCACGCTATATGTAACGAGGCTAGCGTAGAGCCGCCCCAGTTATACTTTCCCGTAATAACAATTAAATATTTAGGTACAATCGTGTAAAACTTGGACACTTGTAGCTGTACACTTTTTGAATCCAGTTTAGATCGATCGCTTTTGTACAGAGTGAGTCATTGAAGTAAACCCAATTGAAGATGAACGGCACCGATCATCATCATGCACCTGTTCCAACACAACACTCATTTCGACTGAATACGATGACGTATTAAACAAGTCATGACAACGTAGTTTAATGTACCATTCGAAGTGTGCTCCCCATAATAGCATTTTGTATCCGAAGTAATACTTGAATACAACATTTAACCGTAATGCTGCATACTCGTAGTTTCTGGTAACCCGGTTTAGAGAGAGCAACAATATACCTTTCACTTCGAGTACGAATTAAAAACTTTAGAGTTTAATATAAATATACCTGCACCGCAACCAATAATGATGCCAGCTAATTTTATAGTTTTGATACAATTGCTTGTAATTTTGCAAACTATCTCGGTTTGGCTGAGCTCGGGAGATGTTCTCATAGTACAATCATAGAAAACTTTTGCTTGGTTGAAGTGAATACCGCTGCGAAGCCTCATTGATGCTACTTAGTAATACGCGAACGTTCATAAAAAGCTTGACTTCGTTTTGCGGCTAAACTAATTGCTGGTATTTTTACAGATTTCTAATCTGAACGAAATGGTTACAGACAACGACCCTCATCGGTTTGTTGAAGACGGCTCGTTTGTTGCGGTTGGTGCGTGTCGCACGCAAAATTGACAGATACTCCGAATATGGCACTGCCGTCCTCCTTCTCCTTATGGCTACCTTCGTACTTATCGCACATTGGCTCGCTTGCTTGTGGTAAGAGGACCTCGTTGCTTTCCACTTAATTTGTCAAATTTTATAATGTTTTTTTTTCAATAATTAATTTATTTTAGGTACGCGATTGGGAGCTGGGAAAGACCTCAACTGCATGCGCCTATTGGCTGGTTAGACGCCCTCGCGAATGATGTACAAGCCTCGTACGACAACTCTACGGGACCTTCAATGCGGTTGGTTTTACACATACTGTAACTAGTCTAGAAAGTTAAATACAGCATAATCCATACTACATACACGTATATCGGATCGTTTTGCATTTTAGATCTCGTTATATAACCGCGCTTTACTTCACTTGCACTTCCCTAACGAGCGTCGGCTTCGGAAATGTAGCGCCCAATACCGACGTGGAGAAAGGTTTCACTATATTCGTCATGCTCGTTGGATGTAAGTATAACTTACGCCTATTAGTTACATTACTAATTTTATTTAAACATTCAATATAAAATTATGTTTCATGTCATATATATCCAAAATTCCGTAATTTGACTCACAGCTCTATCTGCAATCAACTTAACAGTTAAATAATTTCAGAGTATCATATTATTTTGTATTATTCTTACCAATTTAGGACCTTAACCTTATAATAAACTTTCAGCTCTTATGTACGCTAGTATATTCGGAAATGTGTCAGCAATAATACAAAGACTGTATTCTGGAACTGCGCGGTACCACACACAGATACTAAGAGTGCGCGAGTTCATCCGTTTCCATCAGGTAATGACCGCTAGTAATTTTATGTAATATCTCGGACGGAAGGTCTGTATACGCCGGCAGGAATATACTTGTGCTACATAATTCTGTGCTTAATTTTTAAAACTGCCATTCGCGCTTTTTGTAACACCCGTAACCCGTAACCTTTTTACATTATTCAGTTCTAATTTTCCCTTTTCTCAGAAATTGATTGTTGCGAAATAGTAACATCACGCCTGTAATCTCCGAAGGGGTAGGCAGAGGAGTGTAGTACACCCCCACATTTCACCAGTGTTTCGAAATAACTTGTGTTAACCTTGAATGAAACGTAACCTCTGTACTTTATCACGATTATGAAGGTTTTTCGCCTTTCAGCAAAATTATGGATATGTTTTACATGTGCTATTAAGGCCAGGTTACTTCAAAAAATGTGATTTTTTTCAATAAATTTTATTTATAGTACAAATCATGTTGAGTAATCAATTTTTTACATATGAAAGCAACATATATGAAATTACGTGAAAAAGAGATTTTTTTATTTTTTTCAAAATGGCGGTTTTGAAAATAGCTGCTGAAACTCGTCTGATTAGTAGATGGATGACATCATTTCTTGAAAACGAATAATCTGACAGCAAAAAACAAAACGGTTTCATGTTCTGTATCTTTTTTTTTTTTTTTTTACCTTATGAGAGTAGTGAACGAGCAAGCAGCAGTCACGGGTGGCCACTGCCGCCCATGGAC
>DWUN01002355.1:0-14041 GCA_018249975.1 Passova gellias | reverse complement strand
CCAACCCGGAATTTGAACCCAGGACCTCCCGATCGGCAGTCGCGCTAGCAACCGCACGACCAACGAGGCAGTCAATAATATTAAGGCAATATTTTAAATCAAGTTTTTTTTTTCCTCTACATTTAACCTTTATATTCTAGAAAATTAATTTGTAATAATATGTTATTTTAACCTCTCCTGTTTCATATAAAATAATGTAGTTCGAGTTTTTGAACATTAATGGTGTTTTGCCTTAGGCTTTATCGGAAAATAATAAAAAGTATATCTTGCCTCCCAATAGAATTCATATATTTAGCTATACAGTAAATGTTACTTCATGTTGTTGAACATTGAGATGCCACCCAATTAATATCGGTATTGTATTCTCTGTTACCGCATTGTATCGATGTGGAGTGTAGTACCTGTACTTGTAGAGTAAGTACGTTCTGCAAAAACTAAAAACAAAATAACGAGCGAGGTACTCGATGTGCAATCGAAATGTTAACAAGATGATACTTTTTGTTTGTAATTGAGTTTTTCGCTTGTTTTTATTTTGAGTTTGTTTTAAGTTCTGCACAAGAGCTGCCTTCGTTATTTTATAAAATCATCTCCGCTCCCTGGATCTGGGTTACGACTATACGCATGAGTACTTGTCAATGACAACGTGTGCGATGACGAAGGTGGAACTTTTAACTTCAGAAAGTGCGTACACACATAGACATGACGTATCTCAATTCAATGCATGAGTGACTAATCTTATATATACGTTTATTTGAGATAAGATAAAAATTATAAGGCATCAACCACACATAACAAGATTTACGAAATCGTCGTTTTCATTATATTTATTATATTATTACGTTATATTTATGTTATTACATGTTAATTCACTCAAGTGGTTTTGGATATACAATACTTGACGACCACTTATTGAGCGTAATGGAATACTAAATCACATGAAGTAAATAGGTACTGTACTGAATATCGTAATACCAATTTACTACGTCATTAAGTATCAAATATACAGCCTGCAAAGTAACTATGTAGACTGTAGCAAGATAGTAGAGCAGCAAAAACGGGATCTCTACATTTGAGCGACCGCAGTCCACAGCGATCATAAATATAGCGTGCACACGGAAGCGAGCTGGCTCGGTCGTGCTTTTATATATCGTTTCATCTCTTTGCATACATACATTATTATAGTACTGTTCCTGCAGGCTTTCTGTCCTAACGCATTAATAACGAATACAGAAATAAATAATACAGATAGTACAATACATAAGAAATGTAATAGTAAAAGAAAACTAATTAGAACTAATTCAATACTAATTATAACTAATTTATCACCTAACGTAGGAGTGTAGTAACATAGATAATTTATGTATTTAAGTAAAATTTATAAAAAGCCAGGCCAAGAATAAAAGAGGTTATATGTGTTAAAAGTGTATGTATATAAAACGATTATGATGAGTGTAGATGGGGAAATAAGCGGAGAGTTATGTATGCATGTAATGTAGATATGTACAGTTATTCTACTCTTTCAGAGTTTCTGGACGAACTGTTATCAGTAAATTCAATTTCAGACTACTGGAAACTGGTGCTGGTTCCAAAGAATACGTCATTCCAAATAAAATTAGACACGCGAGAAATACATTCATTTATTCATTTCTATACCTATTAATATAATTGAAATCTTAAATATCCACTACGGAACTATTAGTACTAGTGTTTAATCAATATCGATGATACCACGAAATCAGTGATAATAATAATCTCAGTGTTCCGGATAACACAGTATCGTCTATCGGCGATAGTATCATTCCAAAAACAAGATTCAAAGCGTAAAATTGTGAAACATTGTGAAAACTGTTTTTTCCCTCAATAATATAGTTTTATATGAAAAAACAAATTACGTTTTATTAAAAATGCAAGTAGAGATGGAAAATCAACCAGCAGATAATTTACATCAAGCGCGATTTATTTTTACTATGAACGTGATCAATACATTATCTCATCTGCTGCTCGGGGCTGTGGCGTTTGGTGCAATATATTTCGCGAACATTATAATAGCCGGCTTTGCCGTAAAACAACATATTTATCTATGTGTAATAGGGGTAAGAATAATTCGTATTAAATAGATCTTAATATTTTGCATCTATTTCTGTAAGAGAGCGGGACAGATCTTCGAGTCTGTGATTGTAATTTGGAGTAAGTAATCTAAATATGATCGAAAATTAAATGTTACAAATATACCCTAATCAAGGAAACAGTTGAGTAAAATGAAATTTGGCAGTAATATTTGCAGTTAAAGCAGTATTAATTCAAGTTAAAAAATGGTGATACTAAATAATTTTTTAAGTGCTTTGACTCCTTGGTGATTTTCAGTATGTAATCCTGATGGCTCAAGCAACCCTCGCTATTAACCCCTATAACGGCTGGTCGAATATATTGTCACATCAGGACAAGAGGATATGTCACTGGGTAATGCAAGTCTTGGGCTCTATTCTGGCGATTGCTGGCAGCGTAGTTAAAATGACTGACAGTACTACGATACGGCATTTCACCACTGTCCACGGAATACTCGGTAAAAAAAAAACATCGTTCTCACATTCGCGATATCTGCAAGCAGCGTATAATAGGGCTATCGGAGTGGAACTGTTTGTATGAACCTATTATTGGTTCAGTCAGTGGTTAGTTAGTTCGTAACGAATACATGGTATACCACTTACCAAACCACGTTCTTTTTCTGATTTCCGAATATTCCGAATATAACAACCGACATTTGTTTTCAGGTCTCATCGCAATGATCTTGACGGTGCTGAGTTTGATCGGCGGAGTTGTAAATATCTACAGTTCCACGCTGAGTCTTAACGTGACTCTCGTAAAAATATTCCACTCGTGTCTAGGGTCTCTAGTTTTAATTGTAGCATTTTTAGCTTTAGTTTTTGGATACCACGATGTCTACAGAATAGTCATGGGCGATGTGAATGCTAATTTATTAATGGCGTTAACAGTTCTAGCTTTATTAGGGACTATAATGTCAGCGTTAATGTGTAATTTTAGCAGAATATGTCGGGCGTAATTAGTTCATAAGACTATGTAAAAGTTAATTATAGACTCTTTTACCTGTATGTCATTTTTACTAATTTAAACTGACGAAAATAGATATGATATAAAAATCGATTATTTTCATGATAATTGTGGGTACTTTGCGTAATTTAAATTTTAATTATGTTTAAGTACGATAGATGGAATTACAATAGTTACGAATTGCGATGGGTTCATGCACTCGATTTCCTTGTTATCTACATAAGAAATGTATTTGAGTGAAAATGTTACAGCAAGTTGCATATTTTATATTTCTGAGCGTATTTAGTCTGTTTCGTGTTTCTGTCACAACATAAATAATGTATTTATGTATTATTAAATCTTCTAGAAATTATGACGCATTCCGTTCATCCTATTTTATTATAAAAAAATCCTAAATACGAAATTTGAGGCACTTTTGTAAATTGTATCTACAAACTAAAGCAAGTTAATTTGCAGTTATCATTAGTATTTTATATTACATTCTACTTAATGCTCATCCTTCATCAGTTTAAATGACTAGAAGATCTACATAGATACGATTGAAAATTTGCCATACATTAATATGTTTCTGAAATAAAACACTCCCTTAAGTATTTCTGCAGCATTTATTTCTTTTCTTCCCTCTATGTACATTAATAAAAATTATCAGTACAAAATGTAACTTATACAGCGATTTGCAATCAATAGACGAAATACATTATCGTTACGTAGCAACAAGCATTCAAATCATAATTGTTTTCATACATATAACATATTACTAACTTAATCTTACATCTTAAGTTTATATGGAGTTATGAGTTAAGTATAATTAAATATCACACCAAAACATACAATAATTGTTAATCTAATTGTTCAGCAATATTATCTCAATACAATTAAATTTTTTTTCGAAAATAAGGCTAGCTACTCAACGTACCTAATTCTAGCATGTAGGCATACATTTAGTTTAGACGCAGCTTATCTGAAATCTATAACGAGTATATTAGATTAAAGCACCAGTAATCTGCTGGATTATGAAAATTCATTGATCTCGCATTCCGTCGCGTACAATATTTTTTTCGATATTATTTAGTACTGTGAACATTTACAGTATCCACGGTCGATGCAAAATGCACAAGGCCAAAAACAGACAAATTTATGTATAAAACATAAGCACAAATGCATTATGTTAAGTCGTAAAAGCAGGACATTTTGTAATTAATATTATATAACGAAATAATAGAAAGCCTAGAATTGCCTATTTTTTAAATGAATTTTTCGCACTAGCAGCGTTCATGAACTTTCATAATACTACCGTAGCTCGACTCCTCTCCCTTCCGACGCGAGATCCTTTAAGTTTCAGGGTATTTTACAAGAATAACAACAATTCTGTGTGTAATATTTATAATGGCAGAGTCGCGCTTGAACGGCCAGCATACAGTTGTTAAGTTTGTCTTCACAATCTCTTCTCTCGCTATGGACATGTACCGGTTCTTGCCTTGCTTCTTTACTTACACTTTCCGAAGACACGTTTTGAGTTTCTGTCAGGAATAAACATTATTATGAACGTCTATAGGTGCTTGTCTTATATACTGTTATATTGTTATTATTTATACGTTTCTACCGAAACTGCGTGTTCCAAATTATTCTACCTGAAAAGAGTTTTAATCACAGTGCATACACGTCAATGTTTAGCCGTAAACTCGTCAAATTGTTGTAAAAATACTGCGTTTAATAGTAGATTAAAAATATCGTCAACTAAACTGGCAATCGTTATCTTTAGTAAATGATACCTATATCCACGCCTGGCTGCTGCAGCACAGAATTATCGCAGAGGGGAGTGCAGGGGCGGTGCGCGGGGGGGCGCGCCGTCGGGCACGCCGAGTCTCGCGCCGCGCCGTCCGCGCCTTGCCCGCACACCACCGAGCGACGCTGCATGCCCACTCCGAGGGAACAGTTACTGGTGCACTGTTGGACAGACGCAATATCACAACAATAGACTAAAACTGTAATGTTATAAACCTTATTTATGAAAAATAATCAATTGTCGATAATATAACATTTTTTGAAATTGCGAACTTTCGACAATGACTGAAGAAATATAACACTGTAATCAGAAAATTCAGAGAACTTACACCAGAAGATATTTTATTCAAGCACAAAGAATACAATGGAAACCTTTAGGTTAAGTAAAAATTTGGAACGGAAAGGAATAAAGTTATAAATATTATTATGCTATAACCTTTATAAGTAAAGTCACATAACGAATAGTCAGTCGTAATTTAATGGTAAGATTCACTTGGCTTTTGCACACATTTTGCAATAGTTGCAACTCTTTACACCTAGAATGGATATAGGTTTTTCAAATAGAATTGTTCTAATCTCACCTGCCCCCAGTCACTATAGAACCAGGTCGGCGGGCAGCTCCCTCCGCAAGTCCTCTCTGCTTCCGGTTTGAGGCCCTTGCACGCGGCATCACGGAGATGCCGACCACTTCCCCCGATGCAAAGCACACCGCGCACTTGTTTGCCACCACATGAAGATGAACAAGACGACCATTCCCCTAAAAGGCGCACAATCAATTGAATACCAATATAAAATAAAGCGCTTTTCAAACCAGATACAATGCATGTAATAGTAATACATAGTTGGTTTAGATTAACCTCCCGTTCCAGGGTCTGGAGTGTGTATATTCTGGCATTTACCTCTGACTTTCCAAAGTATTCGAAAATATGTTTTCATATACATATATTAGGAAACCTAAAATTTATTCAGAATTTTCTTTATGAACATACCAAGCCATACTTGTGCATCATGATACACTGTTTTGTTAAGCTTACTCAATCTGGGAGAAGAACGAAATCCGAGTCGAAACCAAACATTTGATAGTGAAGACACACATTTTCAAAACAGCGAATTAAACTAAGTCCTTAATGGATTAATATTTAACACAACTAGCTGTATTCACATTGTTAAAATTAAAATACGGGTAAAATTCAGAAACATTTACCAGTAAGACATTGACCATCGACCGGTTCACAAGACACGCTAGAATTACTGGTGCGAGCCGCCTCCGGTGATTGCCTAGCTGATTTACTAGCTGTACTCACATGGTAAATAATAAAATACGGGTAAAATTCAAAAACATTTACCGGTAAACCATTGGCCATCGTGAGGTTCACAAGACACGCTAGGATTACAGGTGCGAGCCGCTTCCGGTGATTGCCGCGGGCCGCAGCCGGAGGGATCAGCGCAACGCACACTCCTAGTCTGTACTCCACCGCCCACACACCATCCCACACACTATAACCAAAATACGTACGATTTAATTAAATACACGCATGACGAATATCGATATCGTTTTATACAGTTATACATCCACGAACACCGTTATAGGTAAGGTTTATTTATTAACTAGTTGCGCCTCGCTGTACCACGCGCGTTAAATTTTTGTTTTAAATTCGAATATTGCATATTTTCAAATTTCGCGCAGGGACCCTAAGCGTGTCTGGGATAAAATATAGCCCTACAAGCTGCTCTAACATCCACTGAAAATACCATTAAAATCGGTTAAGTCTAAGATTAACCCAAAAATGGAACGACACACAGACAGAAATATGAAAAAGGTTGTTTATGTCTTGGTGTCATGTAACCGCTTGAGAAAACATAGTTATTTTCATGTCACAGACAGGCACTTCAATTTTATTAATATGGTATAGATATGCAATAAAGAATCTTAACCAACGAAATATATATGCGTGTATAAATTGTTCACACACTAAAAAGGCTGTGACTACATTCGTTTAGAGAGTACTTTATATTATAATATATTAAGCATTTGACCACAAAATTAAATACGTTCCCTATGTAATTTGTGAATTTAATCCCCCTCACAATAGATCGACATTTCTAAATTGCCTGATTTGTATAATTCTTCTTAACACGTCACCTACCGCACGTTCCATAAACAAGATTTAATGATTAATATTTCATTGATCAACAATAAAACACCATACGACATAATGTCATTAATTGAGGAAGTATCATTCACGCGCATCTCGTAAATTCTCTTCAGATGCAGTAATATCAATATTAAATGCAAATTACATTTCTAAGTGAAACCCTAATAACCTATGAGTTCAATTAGCCTGACAGCGAGATGCATACGACGATGTTTAGAGACCGTTACGGTACGCAATAACAGAAACGCAACTCTCGCGTTCAAATAAATACTTTGACTTGTACTTGTACTTTGGATCAAGAATATGATAATATCTAATTTAACTATAACAGTTAGCAATAAGTAAGATAATACAAATTACGTAACATTATAAATATTCAGTATTATGATAAAGTTTAATGTAAACAAAAGAAAAGCAAAAATTATATATGAAATAGGCGTAACGGAAGAAATTCTAAATTCAAACTCGTGTTATAAAATCAATAAGTATGAAGAAATAATAATTCTCACCTCGGACCAGTCGGTGAACAGCCAACCGGCAGCCGCACTGAAACTGTACTCGGGGCCAATATCATAATCGGAGCTATTGACTGATAGAGTATACACCGGCCCTTCCCGGAATGTGTCTATTCGTTCGCGGTTTCGATGACGTTTCGATTCGACTTGCCTCACTTCTCCCGAATTTGTGAGGCAATCAGGTATGTCGCATGTTTCAGTTGTTGGTGGTTTTGGTATCGGACACTTCTGATCACTAATCTAAAGCAACGAAACGTAATTATTATGCAACGTTTATACAGAAATTCAGCGGTAATTTCTATAGCATTTGATACCTTTGTTATTCCTTTAGAGTGATCTTGAACACATCCGACAATTCTCGTTCTTGTAGCTGGTCCACATTTCGGGCATGCCGACCAGGCGGCTGCCCTCCATCTTGGTGTACAAGGAACGTTGCCACAACGTCTCCGACGTCCAGCGGGGGGGGAGCCAGTGCAATGAACAGGTGATATCTCCCTATCAGAACCATTCGTACCAGTTTCCACGCAGCGGTATTTGCCTACCTGAAAGAATTATTTTTGATTGAGACTAATCTAGAATTCTATTTTTATTATGCTTTTTTAAAAGAATAATTTTACCTGAAAACCACCACCGCAAGTTCGCGAACATTGAGTAAACGATAATATTTTCCAAACAAATTTTCTGGCGCCTACTACATTTTCTTCAATATTATTTTCCGAACTTGTTAGCTCTTTAGAGAATCCAACTAGATCTGGATGTCTCGGTATATTAGGTCTAGGATACGTATCATACCCATGATGTCTTCTAATATGTTTTGTGGGTATTGTGGATATATCTGGCAGATTCGATTTTGTCGCTGATTCCGTATCCACCTCACCTGGCAATGATTCGGTAAAATATTCATACTTAATGCTAGGATTCGGCTGTGTGTAAAGTATCTGAAAAAAATTTACGCCTATTATTTCCATATTATATTTATATCACTTACACATGTAACTCATATTGAGAACAAGGTATACCATTATATCTACAGAGTGATGGATCGGTCCCTTAGAAAACACAGAGTCGAGCCCAACCGCTCGAGTGTACAAAAACCGTGCCCCTGCAGCTTCATAGGTCCCCGGCGCACTCACAGCAAATTCTCCGTTCATTATGTATGACCCATTTGATATCTTCAAGGCTGAATAAAAAGCAATTTAAGATTCAATTACGTGTCTAAAGTACACTATATCAAGCGACAGATGGCCAACTTAAAGCTTAAAATGAATCATTGGCACATTATAGGGTAATTGATTCTTCAAGGTTATTTAACGCTCAAAGTGTCGTTACAAAAGACATCGCTCCTAGCAACTAGTACTAAAATATTTGGAAGCGTAATATCTAAGCTCCGTTTGGCCAAAATTGATTTGCACGATAAAAGCAAGGTGAATTGATCTATTTATATTTGTCCAGAAGAACGTGGGCGTTTCTATTGTGGTGGACGCAAATGATTTACGATCAATTCCATCAACAATACTGATTGATAAGTAGATGACCATCCTCATGTTTGCGGCCCATTTGACTTCATCAAAGGACTATTCAGTACCGTAAATTAATGAATGAAGTCTAGTAAAATGGCAAGCCTTTGTCCGATTCCAACCATCGCAATACCAAAGACTCTATTTTAAAGAGCTTTGCGAACAGCATTAGATGAGTAATTCTAAATGGTGGTATCAAAATAAAATGCGGATGTTTTCTATTATTCTTTGCTATTTAAGTGTGTGGATTCCTAGTGTTGTAGCTGCAATATAATGGAGTCATCAGAATCGAAGCATCGTGCTTTTAATACACATTAAATATCTATCAGTCGGTCTGAAATTATAAATTTAAATGCGGCTTCTAAACGTGTTACCCACGTGTTGGCATGAGTGGTCGGTTTTTGCACTTAGCAAACGCAATTACGCTATCAGACTATTATGGACTGGCAATATTAATAGTCATTATTGAAGTGTTTCAACGCAACTTAGTAAAATGCGAGTGTGTACATAGTTTAGAAATAATCTCTTACGTGTTTTTAAAGCAATATAGTAGCAAGAAAAATAAATATATGAAGTACGAGAAAGGCCTTTACGCGAATAAGGTATTAATATTTTTCGTAAAATGTTAATTAATGGCTATTAATCTGATCGTCTTGCTCACCGAAAATAAAAGATGTCAATTATATATAATCTGTTCTTGGAATATCGTTTGTAAGAAAATTGAAGTTTTGATGATGTGACCAGTATATCTATATGCCTGAGAAAGTAAGCAATTATTATGAACTATGTATGATTGTAATAACTTTTACTAATGCAACTAAACGCATAGGATATAACAATCAAGATCGGTTGAGCGGTTTTAACAATATAGCATACCAGATATAAACAGTTTATTACGACTTTGGAAAAGAATTTGTTAGAAAAGGAGCACATTAAAATGTTTTTAACTAGTTATAAATTTCCTTCCATGATCGTGATACTAAAGAATTCGGTAGATATAAAATAATAAATAGGTAGGTACAACAATTTATAGGCATTACATTTATAAGCAACAATCATTGTAAAGAAGTCAAGAGCGAGTATTTCTTTAACAATTTAACTGTGTTTGAGCGTCCGGTAATATTATTTTATTCTAGAAGATACCTGGTAGATACCAGGCACTCACTGAGCTTTTATCACAATCACGTCTCTCGGCTATCTAGATTTGTCATAGCGAATAACTCGTGGACCTTTTTTCTCTGTCAAGAACATGAGCGTTCCTCTTAGTCCTTTTCTCGCTGTCATATGTTTCGCTTTGAGTACTCACCGATGTAGTTATCGCTGGAAACGATCTCGGATACATTGAGGCGACAGGCGCCACGAGGCACGGTCGTCACGTACGAATAGCCTAGAGGCAGCCTCGAGCGCGCGAACAAACCGGACACTAGCCGTCGGCCGCAGCGCAACTCGCGGGTCTCCGCAAGTGCAAGCACGGTCTCCCGTCCCACCACCTGTACAATTAATGATTACGATGAGAAACATGTACGACGGAGCGTATAGCAGTATATTTGTATGAGCACACTTTACTCCGTCCAGTTCAAATGCGTATAAACGATAATTTTATATCAAAGTTCATAAACGTAAAGATATTAAACATTCACGTATAAATGTAGTGAAAAGACAGTCAGTATTCTCATAAGTAGTTTAAAACAAGTAATTTGCGAATACCACTGACGGTCGTAACACAAATTGTATTGAGCGACGTGGGTTTTATGTTTTTAGTTCCAAACAAAAGCGTCTACGAGTGTACGATACCATAACGATGGCACGACAGTGTTCGCAGAAATCTGTTACGAGGGTCACGGGTTAATATTGTCAACATAAATAACAAATGCCGAAGCCAGTCATAACTCCAATTAAGTACCACAGAGTGTTTTATGGGGCGTCGGCTAGTCGCCGTCCACGAGACACCGAACACAATAGTACGAGTACATGACCGTAACGGGTGAGTGTTGGGAGCCAAACTTGATCACATCTGGCATTGTGTGGCTGAACTCCCGATGTGTGGGGCTGATTACAATCACAAAGTCCATTGCGAAGTCAGATGGTGAAAAGTGACAATCCCCATTTTATAATGCACCCGTGGTATGCGAGACGCGATTTAAGACAAAGATATCTATCATTTGTAATATACGTCATTTCAACTTGTCGATTATAAATCATGTATGTTATATATATATATATATATATATATATATACACAAATATACATAATACACACTTGTGTATTACTTTTTTCACTTCATCTGGATGCATAGTAATTCAATTACTGTAAATGGTTACATTAACCGTTCTATTGAGCAAATAAATAAGTGCGCTATAAAGATTTCATAAATGTTATGGTATTCTCAAGAATAATTCATCTCTTAATCAAGAGTATTTGCAAACAATCGAAAATTTGTAAATCCATGTTACTAAATTGTTTTCTAATTCTCTAGGTAGCGCTGGAGTGGTGAACAATTTACAATTTAAATGTACTAGATTGATCGGGTTTCCCAGGATTGAGGGATAAGATGAAGTAAAGTGACAACAGCCATTTATATTAGTTGTAACACTGAACGCAACTTCATTAAAATAAAGAAATTGCTATCTTATCTTATTTAACGATAGCCAAGATTCAAAATGAAATTATATCCACAGCTCTGTGATAAGTTTCGTACTCAATCATGACCCGCATCGATTTATTATTTAATTATAACATTTAAAATATTGACAGGGTCCGTGACACGATCTTACCTTGGCTTGTATAGTAAGTACTTGCAAACTTAAAAGATTCAAAGGTAAAGGTAGATTCAAAAGACGGTACAGAAAAGCATCGTAAGGCAACCTACACGCCTTACAAAATTCTATAGTGCTGCCTAAGGAGTATAAAGTCTACTTACCTACCCGCACTTAAACAGCGTGGCGTTAACTTTTCTTAATAGAGAGTCTCGTATCCAACAGCGAAACCATAAAGAGCTTGATGACATGAGTCATATAAAAAACTGCATTTACAAATAGATGATTCCAGAAAAGGTTAACTGTATATGAATTGTTAAAAACCGGGTGAATTAACGAAAGACTGTTCTTAAAAAGGAAATATTCGTATAATTTTTGTGAATATTTTGTTTATTAATCGCACTAATGCTAAAGACGGCGCCGACAATCTAACAAACATTCCAATTAAGGGAGCTGTACATTAGTCAAATCAAATAGTGAGTCAATATTAAAACCAAATCTCATTTTGTTTGTTTTGTATCATTAATTAATCCATATCGTTATTTAAATGCTATTAGTATTAATAAGCACATACGTATGAAAAAAAATATTTGATAAAGTAACTATTTGAGTACCTACATTTTAAGTCGTTTCCATTTTTTACATCTGGTGTGTTCATAAGTTCTTGGTTAAATGTACTTTATCTTAGTTGAATCGTTAGCAATTCATGCACGACACCAGCTTGAAAATATGCATGTTTTCAAGTCGTAATAGCTCTATGAAATCTAAACTACCCTCCTTCGATATTATTATGCGGAATAAAAATTAATTCATCTATAAACTACTCAATTTATTACGCTATGCACGTTAAAGGATAATTACAAAAAACAAACGCCCAAAGTAGCTGCATACTACGCACGGAGATTATTTGTTATCTACGACATTTGTAAGGTTGCATTATTTTATTTGTCAGTTTTTAATTTGAACTACTATTTATGATTTTTATCTACTTCTATCAACACAAACATTTTTAAAATATAAATATAAGCATTCCGCATTTATTTTTCTATAATTGCTTACATATTTGACTTTTGAATTAGAATAATTCTGTCGAAAACATGTAGGTACGCCTAATATTGTTTGAGTTTTTCTGCAATACACTAAAATGGTAAATATGCTTTTTATGTTTATATATGATTTTAATATTATACTTAAATAACATCATTAGGTTGCGATTACTATATCATCATCGTTATTGCATTATACCTAAAGAAATATACATGTAATATGCCTTTAAAGAATCTATAATATCTGCGTCTTTAATTTGTTTAATATATTAATGCGATTGTTAGACGTAACCTTAAAATATCATATACTTCCATACCTTTCATTCCATAATGTCATATTCAAGGACATTTTTAAAAGCTTCGCAGGTCTTTTACTTTTATAGATACTTAATGGCTTTATTTGTATGTAAATTGCTTCCTAAATAAAGAATTTATGTTAAAACCGGCGCCGATTCGCTACTTGTCGTTGAAATAGCTTATATTTTGAGGTTTTTATGTGCGAGAATGTTAATGAAGTACTCTGAATATTTTTCTTCTTGCCGTAAAAATAAAATGTTAAATTTACATGAAACCGCGGCGTTAATGGCTCTTATACGAGCTTTTAGGTTATTTGACAAAGTCATCACATTTAAATTTTATATTATGGGGTTATGTTATATGATGTTAGGATCTTGTTTATTTACTTTTAAATGGTCATTATTGGTTGTAATTTGGATACACATTAACTTAAAGTTAAAAAAATGCTTTTGCTTCTGCATTAAGAGGGAGGCTGGTTGCATTACCAGGTGAGCAACTACATATATCTATATCATCGTTGTTATATCTAGATATCATACCATCATAAATATATAAGTATATATCAGAGCTTTAAGTTTTGACGAACTTGTAAATTTAGGCTGTCATCGCCGAATTTTTATAGTAAACTTCCATTTCATAAACCGGTGGTAGCATGTATTTTTGCATCATTCACTTGAAAATCGTATAACATAATATAAAGTTACAGTGTCAACAGCATTGCATTCAAGATACTTTGCATTGCATACATCATTAATATTCAACAAAAACTATAACCTCAGTTATCTTCTCATTAGTAATATCCAATAGCAACATAGTAATCAAGTAGTGACTACTTCAGAGAACATTAACATACTCAATCAGATAACAATAAACGAAGCGAGTTATGAATCAGTAAACAC
>DWUN01002354.1:0-14044 GCA_018249975.1 Passova gellias | reverse complement strand
AAATAATTTATACGGCGGAACAACGTTTGCCGGGTCAGCTAGTAAAAAGATAAATAGAACTATGAGTGGGGCGCACCGATCTCGTTGTAGAGGAAGGCGTCGGTGTGCACGCGCTCGCTGAACTTGTGCGTCTCGCAGGCGACCAGCACGGGCACGTTGCGGGCGTGCGCCGCCAGCGCCACCAGCGCGCCGCCCGCCTGGCCCAGCACCGCGCCGTTGGCCAGCAGCGAGCCCGCGCCCACCACCACCTTCGACACCTGCACACACGGACGCGCCGCTCGTCGCGATTATGCCAATACACACTTTTGTCTTTGGACAACAATAACTTTACCTTACCTCCATCGGTTCGGACATGTGGAGAGAAAGGATGATGAAATAATGACAAAGCAGATATACAATACGACTGTTGATGGCTGTAGGCGCCGACGGAGACCTGGATTGTCCTATCTCGACCAGATAGGTCAGACAATGGCTGACGGTGGTGTCAAGAGTCTCCGAAACCGGCGCGCACGCATGAAGAGAGTGATGAATGTAGACGAAGCGCGTCAGGTTTGCACAGACAGAGATATTTGCCACTCGGTGCTTTCTGTCTAGAATCTGCCTAACCCGTTAGAAACCCGGCGTGATGTTATGATGTTGTTGTAACTTACGGTAAGCGGAGACTCCTATGTCATGTTCAACGGGCTCTTTTGCTTTAGAAAGCAGATGGAACACTATAGAATCTTCGTTCCGCAATTGTGAACGCTCCTTGAAAGTTCTCTCTAGTGATATATTAAAGTTATCGAGATACAGAACGAATTGATGGCAGCGGGGTACTGACGTCGCTCATGACGTAGCTGAGCGCGGCGATGTCCACGTAGCAGGCGGGCACGCCGCGCGCGCGCAGCCGCCGCAGCATCTCGCGCGCGCCGCGCCGCTCGCGGCTGCCCACCACCGTGGCGCGGAACTGCACGCCCGCCGCCCACGCCTCGCACAGGATGCGCTCGATCAACGACGAGCTGGGACGTCACAAGCACACTCCATTTCAGTGACGAGGTAAAAGATAAAAAGAAATTCGATTCAGTAGCACGAGCACGAACTTCACCAGAGTTGTAAATGTTACGGTATCGAGAATACGACACGTTACACGTTACGTTTACATTAGTCGGCAGCACGAAGTGCTATCGAATACTTGTCGTTTTCATACAAAACGCGAAACGTTCACATTAACTTAGACGCTAGAAAATCGGAAGTGTGGTTCGTGCTCGCAAAATTAGTTCCTTTTACGCCCGATAGGGGCGCTGTACATTCTTCATACATTTTTTTACCATTTACCGTACGAATACTTTGTCGCTAGAGGTTCGTGCTAGGGCCACAGATATTCACGTAGAACGTTAGGAATCATTCAAAAGTTTGTGTGTAAGAAACGGGATAGTTTAAACAGATATCAATATATGCCTTAACTGTACACCATAGTACCTACCTAATTATCTTTTCCACTTTTTTGTTTATAACATTCCTTTATCTGGATTATTCAAAAGTGGAGGACTCCCACCAGTCAATCACTTCTTCAATCGCAAATCTGCTTAACAAAATTTCAATAAAGACAATTTACTTTTGTAATAAATATAATACATAACACAACAGCATCTTCTTCTCGTCAAACTTTGGGCAGTTTTGAGAGCACCGAAGGCGGTAAAAAAATGTTCTTATCTATAGGACGTAGAGGTTATCAACCTTGAGTGGCATTCCCATAACTAACCACCACCAACCATAAAAATGTAGAATAACTGTGGCACATTAAATATTGCAAAGTGATAAAATCACTTGTCCGTGAAAACGCGCTAATGTGAAATGAACTTCAATTTATATTTTTCCTGTCCATAAAGCACTTGTCACACGGAAAGCTCGTAGCGAGGAAGAAAATAAATCGCGCGAGTATCAAACTAATATTCATAAAGCGAAGCGAAAACCAAATTCGGTGTAAGTTAAATTTTCTGATATGAATTAAGTTGTTAATATGTGTTTTTCAAGTAACTTGTTTGCTATAAGCAAAGTCGTAAACGGCTATGTTATAGCCACCATTCATCTATTGCATTTCCAACAAACATAAAGGAAAGTGACATTTGCAAAATTGGTTTTCACTGCTATAACCATCTTTGAACCTTTGAACTTGGAGCTTTGAACTATGTGTCTGTACAAGTTACGTTTTAACTTCCGCCCAAATTATATAAGCGCAATACTGACAATTTTATCCAATTATCACGAATTTTTTTTGTTGAATTCCATCCTACCCAGCGAACAGGCAGACGGGTCTGATGGTAATTGGTCACCGTCGTCTATGGACACTTGCAAAATTCGAGGAGTCACCAGTGCGTTACCGACTTTGGACTAGAGCTATTTTTGCGCCTTTCTTGTAGAGCCCCATATAATAGCATACATCTTACTAGTTTATCGCATATCGTTTTCATTCGAACGAATGACTTAATAAAGCATTTTTTATTCCTCGAGCATAGTTATTTCCTTGGGGCATCTTTAAAGGCGCATTTATTATGTTGCGGGTCGGCCGGCCGACATATTTCATGATGAGGTTAGCTATCGTTTTGCGATGTGATATTTGAGATAAAATGATTTACCAGTAATAATGGATAGCAGTCATTAATCATTATTATACAATACTAGCTTTTGCCCGCAACTTCGTCCGCATGGAATAGTCACCTTGAGCAACATTTGGAGTATTTCAAAATAAATTATAGCCTATACGAGTATGTTGCCGAGGTCTAACAGCTATATAACAAAAAAAGTTTCATCGAAAGCCGTCCATTCGTTTTTGCGTGAAAGCCGGACAACAGACAGACAGACAAAAATTTCAAAACGTTTTCTTGTGGCTTGTGTTACTTGTATGAAGACCCCTAGGCATATTTTTTTAGTTTTTATTCAATGTACGTAATTGAACTCTTCTACAGTTTTATTATATGTATAGATGTATATATTTAAGATATTGATAATTTCAGTCATAAATGAACAAATGATGACAAATGAAAGTGTGAACAAATGATGACAAATGAAAGTGTGAACAAATGATGACAAATGAAAGTGTGAACTACAATATTCGGTAAGTAACAAAGTTTTATCAGAACTTTCGTGGTATTAAATTTTAAAATTCAACCCCTGTTTCGCGTTCCGTACACATGGCGTATAAGTTAGTTGGCACCGACTTTTACAAGTTGTGCGGTAACCACACATTTTTTGTGTACTGTACCTCGAATATCTCAGTAGATGCACGAATTAATATTTTAAATATTCTCAGCTTCACTGCATCGAAGCCAAATGCAACCCGTACAACACTGAATATTGTATGCTGATGTTTCAAATGCAGTCGCAGACGTAAAACCGGAGAAGCATATCCAGTACATGCTGGTATTACCCGAGTAAAACCCGATCCTGTGGGAATTTCGTTATAAAAGGTCCCATTAAAATCGGTTCAGCCGTTCCAGAAATTAGCCCAGACATACAGAAAGGCAGACAAAAATTAAAAAATAAGCCTGTCTTTTAATATCGTGTTAACTATACGCACTTGCGAAATCACAGTAATTTCGAAATCACAGACAGACATTTCAATTTATTTATATATAAAGACCGACTTTTTGAAGTCGGTCTTTGTTTTTTTATTAGAAGTTAATTTTAGAATAGATTACTATTTGTAGTAATCTATTCTAAAGCAAATCAATATGCACTAAAGAGTAATACTCTTTATACTATGTCATTGCTAGGCACTACTGACTAGAGTGAAAAAGAGAAAGAATGACATTTGACGCTACTCTTTCAATATTTTTTGTTTTTCAATATTTACGTTTCTCGAGTTTTGATCAAGCCTCATTTCTTTTTTCAGCTCTTACATGTCCTTGTCTCTGGAGAAACGTAGGAGTACAGAGGCACTCGTGGCCGGCCTTTATCAAATTTAAGGAGATAGAAAAGCGCAACCAGATTGGTAGAGACCTGATTTGCCAATGACAACTCTTGAGGGTTTAGAGGTCAAGACGTAGGTAGAGTCGAATTAATGTAAAGATAACATGTGCTTTTCTTTCAGTATTCCTAATAAATGTTTTGCCGTCTTAGTGAAATCATCAGATATCAGCACCAAATCACTGTCTGTCGATTTCAGTTTTTAATCTCGTGGTGTCTTTGATATCAGATTGAAACAGCTTCTTGAAAAATCTACAAATGACCCTATAAAAAGGGTCAATAAAAATTTTCCAAGTTTTCAGTATCATGATGACACTTGACAAGTTTTCGTAGAATTCACAAGCATTTATATATAATGGCTCTTGAAAACTTCAACGACTGTTGAGAGTTAGAAGTTAAAAGGTACTTATAGGTAGCCTAATAGTTTTGTTCTGGAGCCTCTCTGAATACTACTCGCAGAAATTTATTTTCGGATTACTGTAACTCGGTCACAAACACAAGTTGATTCGAATGAAATTCAAATATCAGAATACTGGATAGATATTTATTTAGTATTCACATAATTCGGATAGATGCTCGTAACAAAACGTAGAACTTCACGAAAACAATCAAGCTTTATTTATTATGGACAGTAAAGTTAATACACATTGTACTATATAAACTTCTATTGTTTTTCTACTGCATAATTCTATTAATTTTCTTTCTTTGACGCAAATTTGACACAAATGTATTTGCTAATTGAAATGAAACTTTTCTGCTAAATTCTTCTACATTTTCCAGCATTCCTCAAACTGAATATCACATGAGAAGAATGAAAAAAAGGATATACATATTATGTATATCCCCCAGTAAATATTGTTGAAATAGTAAAATTTACAAAGAAATAAAACAAAATAAGTAGAATGTAACAAAAGGGTTTTAAGCGAAAAGGACGACTCTTGTTTTCAGTGTGACCCTATTTTCCTTTTAACGCGCATTTCGGCCACACAGATTATTATCACCGTAAGTGGAGTTATGTGCTTAAGAGAAATAAAACCTTTAAACCTCGTTGCCAATCGTGGAGATTACAACAGCTTGCCTCCTTTTCAATGGATAGGTATTAGTATTATTACATTTTGAACAACAGAAATGACTTTCCCAATTTAAAATATTAATTCCAAATTTAAAACAGAGATTCCAAGTTTAAAACAGAGATTCCAAATTTAAAACAGAGATTCCAAATTTAAACAGAAATTCCACATTTAAAACAGAAATTCCACATTTAAAACAGAAATTCCAAATTTAAAACGTAAGGTTAGGAGAATATTAACCCATCAGAATACCTCACGTAAATCTAAATTGGAGGTCGATGAGTCATTAGCGCAGAGTGAATGGGAATGAATGATTTAGCGCGCGGATGTTGAGCAATCACACCTGCTGATTGAATGATTGGCACCTGAAGTCGGCTGCAGACCGAAATACATTAACGCAGATTAGAGTACCCGACTTCACTATCACTACATAGTATACAACACAGGCGCTTTCCGCTGTCTGTCCCTATTTATGCTTAGATCTTTAAAACTACGCAACGGATTTTGATACGGTTTTGTTCAATAGATAGAGTGATTCAAGAGGAGGGTTGATATTATGTATAATAACATCCATTATGTAGTAGAAAACTACTGTTATTTTTGAGGTTTCTATTATGATGTCTGTTCTAATGTGTTGTTCTAATCTAATGTGATGTTTGCGGCGGGGGTGGGACGAAGTCGCGGGCAAAAGCTAGTTAATGTACTCGTATATTCACTCTGTAGAATTCTAGTATCGTATGATACTATTAACATATATTTTGGCCGACCCGTTTATGTAATGAAGATCGGAGTAGCCTGAGTCTAAAACTTACTTGAAAAGGGTCTCTGATATATTTTAACCTTGTAAAACACACAGCTAAGCCTTTTAATCTGTAACTATACTAATAAACAAAAATATCTAGACGTAATAAAAATATCTTTACAAGTATTATATTATATTTATATATGCATGTTTATCAGCTGTCCGGTTACCATAACACAGCCATTTTATAGTCTTATTTGGAATGAGATAGCTTTGTGTGGATTTGGCCCAATTGTTAAAATTACAGAAAGACCTAGACTGCCCTATCTCGACCAAATAGGTCATACATTGGCGGACGGAAAATCAAGAGTCTCCGAAATCGGCGTGTCAGCATGAAGAGTGATGAATGTAGACGAAGCGCGTCAGGTTGGCAAGGACAGAGATATTCGGCACTCGGTGTTTTCTGCCTACCCCGTTAGGCACCGGACGTGATGTTATGTATGTACAGTTATTACTCACCTATAATAGTTGAGGACTTGCGCGAACACCCCGGGATGCCTGTCGAAGAAATACTCGTTGAGCACGGGGTCGTAGTTCGCGAGCGCCTCCGTCAGCCGCGAGAGCCTGGTCGCCGGGATCTTCTTCAGCGTCGCCTTGTACGTCTCGTGGCGGATACCACCCACATTGAGAACCACGCGGTTCTCCGCATCCATGTTGAGGAGATTCATTTCTGTTGAAAATCCACGGGATTTTAACAGAGGTTTGTATGGTATTTACTTGTTTCACGTAATTGTTTCCTATAACAGGGTTGAGGTTAACGGGGTAGGCTGAAAGCACCGACCGCCAAATATCTCTGTCCTTACAAACCTGACGTGCTTCGTCTACATTCATCCCTCTTCATGCATACACTCAGGTTTCGGAGACTTGAATGCCTCATTAATGTCTGACCTATTTGGTAGAGATAGGACAGTTTTGATATGATATTAATAAGCTATATATTCAGTATAGCGAAAAAGGGTGTTCTTGACTTGACTTTCAAGAGCACCTTTTTTACGGTGAATAGGCTTCCGTTTGATTATGATTTCTCCTTAGCCCTTAAAAGCCTCAAGTGAGGTGTAGTGTACGAAGTAGCACGCCTAACTGGAAAGTGTTTATTCACTCATATTTTGAGTAATCTCAAGTAATAATAATAATTTGAGACAATTTCACATAAGGCATTCCAAGTTAGACATTTATTTCTTCTATTATGACTGATTTAGATATAAGGCAGAACCGAAACCGTTTAATCTAGACTCCTGAAATTTTGCAGATTGCTTCTTTATATAACTAATCTGAATATGAAAGATGGAATATTGGAAATTTCACCCCTAAGCGGATAAATAGTGGTACAAAGATTGTATCAAGATCGATCAGTTTGGAAATCAGACATATATAATTAGAGATGTAGGCTGCTACAAAGCCGCTGGCAAAAGCTGGGAATGAATTGAGAGAAGTAAAATTTGGGTTCGGATGGTACTTACTCGCAGAATCTCCTCTTGACCGCAGAAGTATGAACAGCGCTACGGTGACCGGCTTTGGCCGCGTCGCCACATAACCTCTATATAGTCATCCTCTAGACTGCTCTGCTCCTCCCGCGGTGACATTGCTGGTCGGCTGCCGTTGTGACCTGTACATGAGATTTTCTTTCATTAACCTAGCAAACAGGCGACCTAACAGTCGGGCGACCCAAATGCCGCTGGAAGAACGAAGCCGGGAAAGACCTGCGGCGACTTAACGTAGCCGGCTGGACAGGACAGGGCAGGGAATGCTGCCGTCTTCTGGTATCAGCGGCCAAGACACACTGGGTCGTCGAGCCATCTTAGTGAGTAGTAAGCAAGCAAACAGGCAGACGAGCCTGCCGATGGTAAGTGGTTACCTTTGCCTATGGACATGCGCAACAGAGGAGTTGCTAATGCATTGCCGGGTTAGAAGGAGAGCTCTTTTTCATGCCTTCATTTAAGACAAAAGCTAGTAAAAAACTTTATCGAACATTTCTGGTAACGAACATGCTGGAATAAGTTTCATGGAGGAATTGCTATATAGATAGCTTTTGATGGAACTTTGCATATTTTTTAGGCTATTCTATAACAGATTACAGCGCATAGTATTGGCAATAGTCTTTAGTAAATTATTATTTATACCATCATGCCACGTGCCTAACTGGGTAAGCAGATAGCACCGTTCGTCAAATATTTCTATCCTTACAGACCTGACGTGCTTTTTCAACATTCATCAAAGTAAATGAATTCAAATGATACGTTGAAATAATAGAACAAAAAAACATTTCACTGGCATTGCCATTGTGCCGTAACCGCCTTCACCTCGAACAGGTTGTTTGGGCCCGTCGCCATGACGACCACGCCGCACACCACCGACACAGCAATTATTATTCACTTGACATATTGGCGTATAGATAACACTGTCATGAACATATTTGCGAACGTTTTGAAGCAATTAACGTGCATTTAGTTAAAACAATATATATGTATTCGTGAAGCCTAACTTCGATAGGAATAAATATGAAACATACGCCACCAAGTTGCGCCCGAGCGGATTAGCTGAGATACAAGTTAGTGGCAAAGAAAGACTGCAGACAGAAATGTTGATTCCCACAAATATGTGTACATTTAAAGATTTTACAGAATTCTTGGATCAATCTTATCATCCAGTACAGTCATAGGTCTCTTACTGGGTAGGGAGACATCCGCTGCCAAACATCTCTGTTCTTACAACGCTTCTTCTACATTCAATTATTTGTTCATCCAATGTAGTGTAGTTTACAAATAAACAACGACCGAAGTGAAATGAATTCTCGTTCTTAACGTATCTGAGTATGAGCGGTGCTATGTAAACCCGCGCTAACGGTTGGGGACGTATTTATCCCCGTTTCGGGCGAATGTTTGTTTGGGAAAGCCAATATTTGTTTCGTCTTCTTGTATTTGCTGTGCGTTTATGTAAAACCTATTATTTTCAATAGGCGCTTAGTTGTAAAGAACGGCAGTTGAATACTATGGAGGAGTGTGGTTAGATCCATTATATATGTAATTTGTAGACACCTTACAGTGCCTACAGACTAAATATATAATTAAGGTATGCTTATTGAAGACTTCACATTGAAGAACATATTGGAGAACTTGATATTCTTTTTATCTATAAAATGTACGTAAAATTGTTATGTCAATGGGTGATATTAGATTTGATGTATGAGATTCTATCTAGATATGGATTTTAAAGTTAACGTTATCTATTGTATAATGAATAGGCAAATGGTTTACTACCTTTTCTGTTCGATTGTCAACCGATTTTCATTTGTTTTGTTGGTAATAGCGATTTTGTATGTTTTGGACGCTATTCAATGTTGTAAATGTAAAAAGCAGTGTCACCAAGAAACACCGCGCCATATACAATGAACATTGGAATTAGCCACAAGAATGGCAAACAATTCATTATTCCGCTAAATAGCCTTCATGATGAATTTTTAATTTCCATCCCCTCTTCCAATCTTTGATAATTGATTCACGAGGCCGTCTCCGATGAATACAGAAAGATGATAATACTTTTTTTTGTTTCTTTAATAACACAAAGGCAAAAAGAAAACTTTTACAATACTTTCATTTTGAATACAAAAAATAAAGGACGCAATTAAAACAAACAATTTTATGGGATTAAAATTGTATCGACTGGATCTTCGCATGAAAAATAAGTGAAGTATGTATGTATTATGGCGATACCATGCGTTTCTAGGAGCTATAAGGTACGTTGTGGCAATGATAAAAAGGCATAATTATTTTAAAATTCATATACTAATTACACCAAACGGATGCTTGTCCGATGTAAAAAAATGTGAAAAATAATGTCGTTATATCTGAGTGTGTAATTATATTCTTTACTAGCTACGCCCGCGACTTCGTACGCGTGGAATTGTGACTTTGGGCAGCATTTTAATTTTCTAGAATAATAACTTTCATCCCCTGTTTTATCCCCTTGGGGTTAGAATTGATCAAAATCTTTTCTTAGCGAATGCCTACGTCACAGCATCTACCTGCATGCCAAATTTCAGCCCGATCCGTCCAGTGGTTTGGGCTGTGCGTTGATATATCACTTAGTTAATCACCTTTGAGTTATATATGTATATTTAGATTCATATAACATATAGTTGAATAAAACAATTATAAGTTTATCGCAAAAACGACAGTTTAGTACCCAATATTTCATGATGCACTTGTTAATGTATTCGAAGAGCTAACGATCAAATACCCTTCAAACGTTTGTCTGAAAGAGGCAAGATAAAAAATTGTTCAATTTAATTTAAAACTTCATTAGTTAATTGAATATACCCGCGGTTAAACTTATTGCAGCACGCCGCGACCGAAAAGAGAATGGAAAACAAGCTGCATCTTATTAATGGAAAAAGTTGGTAGTAAAATGCGCATTGAACTCTTACTAAGCTCATTGCTTTGAGATATCATGTAGGTACTCGAACTAAGAAGTAGCCGCTCCACTGCTTTTCTATACATATAGTAAAAATGTAAAAGAGTTCAATTCTGTATATTGAATAAAAACTAAAAAAAATACGCCTGGGGTATACAGATCATCATACAGATACAGATACATCATACAGATAATCACACAAGATACGTTTGTTAACATTACCGTAAGAAGGGCGTACCTTGGCTGACACCGACTTCAAGAATAACAATAATTGTACCTTGAATTATTTGTTTACTTTTTAGTGCATATTGATTTGCTTTACAATAAATTACTATTTGATGCGGTCTTTGTTTTTTGGTTAAAAGTTAATTTTAGTACCTATATGTTTTTAATAAACCGAATCATATGCTACTTTGACGTTTAATTATAGGAGAGACATAATCGTGACAGAGTGGTAAACATTAATAAGTCAACATTTAAACGTAATTCTTTAACATTGTAAAAGTTTTTCAACGATAAAAAAATATAATGATTCTCTTATAATTATTATTCCTTGGTAGAACCATACTTTGGTATACATAAAATCAGACTAATGCTCACTTTTCTTTTATTCTACTTTTCAAATAAGTCTATTGGTTTATTAAATTCGTAATAAACACATCTTCCTCTTTTGACTTCTTTAGGACTTGGCATTATTTTAATCAAGTTTACAAACATCACTTCTAATAGATACATCTGACTTTACTAATTTAACCCTTAGTCTACTTAGGGTTTTTTGGTATCTTTAGTCTGCCTAAGTGGGTCGTTTGCGTCCTGACGTTTTTTCAACCTGTTCAAGTGGGCCTAAAAATCTGAAAAAATTCATGGAGTTCCGTTAAACCATAAAGTTAAAGTATCGATCATAAATTAATAAACAATTTAAGTTTTTAATATATTTTCTATCAGAAAAATGATGAAAAACGGAGTCAATGCATTTGTTTACTCAAACAATCATAACTTTAAAACAAATAAAGATATCGAAACTGCCAAAAAAGAATATAAAAAGGGAAGATTGTCGCTTTAATAAGCCGCGTCATATTTTTGTTAAAATAACCTTAAGTTTGGGACCTGAAAATTGGCAATAATTTAGTCAAAAATTTGGGAGTAAAAAGGCAATAAATGTGTATTAAATACAAACTACGCAATAAAATCAATAATAACTCAATTGTTAAGTGTCAGAATAAGTTGTTGTTATAGAAAATAGAATAAAAGTTTTATAAACACAAATAAATAAAAAAAAAGCGTTAAGCGAAACATTCCGGGTAGAATGTTAGTCTTTCGATCTTTTTCAGTTGGGCACGACGCGTATCGCTTTCTTTTGCTCATTTTTGTCGTACGGCGATTGCAATATGAAATTTCGGTGGAAGCCAACACTTCGTGAATGTGTGATAATATTTTTTTTCTGTATTCCGGGCCATTGCGCGCGCCCTTCGAGATGGGGTTTTACGAGTGAAAAAAAAAGTTGAAAAAAAATTAAAAAAAAATTCCAAATTTTTTTTAGCGACCAAATTTTTTGTTGCACCTTTATAGCCTCAGTAAAGACTTTTAAGCGAAGAAACGAAAAAAAAAATACTTATGGTTTCGACAACCGCCGTCTGCTTACATGGGTCGTTTGCAGCCGGGACGAAAATCAACTGCTCCTTATACCATCTGTAGAAGGACTAGAACAGCGCCACTTCACAGATAGGTCGTAGAGGGGCCTAACTTTTTTACATAAGCCGAGCAGTGCCTCCCGTGAGCGGATTTAGAAGTTACACCATCATTTGATTTTCGCTGGGACACAAACGACCCACCTACGCAGACGAAGGGTTAAAATATCATTTAATAAACACAGTTTTGTATTTTAGTAGAATGGGGTAAGTAAAAAATTAGGTAATTATTACGTCAAGATTAACATTATTGTAGTTTTTGTTCTGACATATAAATGGCAATAATACCATTTAAATAAAATTATGCTGCATTTCAAATCAAAATACATAACCTAATTTACATGTTATTAAAACAAATGAATAATTCTAGATCATCTAGATTGTTTATATATTTATATAGCGATGTCTGTTTAACATTGCTCTACAGCTGGAGGATGCTGGACGAAACTTAATGAATCTGTGGTATATAAATGTTAAGTTGCCAATATTAGACATGGCTGCCCTTAGATAGGAGAAGTACAAGTCATGTATTGATTGCTAACAGTTTTACAAGCACTTATATGCTTGGGAAAAACATTGTTATGTTACTTGTTATTCTTACAACAATTCATATAATCAAGCCATTAGGGTTCTTATCAATAGTACTTCCAGTGTCTAAAAGAAAACCTTTAAAATATATTATGTCTGTAAGTTAATTAGCACTTAAATATCTCATCAAAAATATACATAAGAATAAGAGGTCAAATTTAATATATCTAACCTTAAAGACCTGACATGTTTCTTCTGCATTCATAACTTTCTTTATAAATACACATCGGGTATAAATATTACCATGTTTTAATATTATTTATTTCTGATGGTTCATACCACACTTCATTTCATTTTAACATTTATAGTTTTGGCGAGACATCATTTTTTATAATTTAGTAGTGGAATAGACTTTTGTGAGTGAGTGCATAAAAAATTATCATTTATCAGATCTTATATTCCCTATAGCTATGAAAGTTTTATGACATTTGGAATAATAGGTGTTCAGAGAGCTTTAATAAACATAAAACATTCAGATTCAGAGTTATGAAAGAATGTGAAGTAGTATAAAATCTTTGTGTAATACTGTAGCATCAGCATTTCCTTTTCTAAACTTGGCCAACAGACTGCCATGTGAATAAAACACGCAAGATTACACACAGACAAACACACATAATGTGTCATTTATATTCAGAAATACTTGACTTCATTATAAACAACAATATGCTGAATAACATACAAATGGTGGTATTTAGACACAATGACAAACTAAGAACAAAAGTTCATAAAATTCTGATAGCTCCTCAATGGGATATTAAGTATGTGATATTAAAAAGGTTCAGGATAAATAACATTACACTTAATCTGATTTTCAAGAGAACATCAATATGCACATTTTTATGGTTCCATCAGGTTAGGCAGAGTTACATAAACAATAGGTCCCGATTGCTGTCTCTATGTAATCACACATAAGTGACATATAAATCACGTTGACTCTCCACAAATGTAGTATAATGGGTTATTAAATCCATATCTCCGTAGTCTACAGTACCAAATGAAAAAAAAAGGATGTGGGTGAAGATATTTCCTCTATTTGCAGAGATAATGTGTTTTTGTAAATATCAGTAATAATGATGAGTTAAATTATTGTATACATTGTTTTTTTCGACCCTTGGCCAAGTGCAGATTGGTGGACTTGACACTCCTCAGAAAATATTATATACATTATAACATCCCTAAGGTGTGCAGGTTTCCTCACGATGTTTTCCTTCACCATTATAGCAAGTGATATTTAATTGTTACTTATAAAATGCAGGTAATAAATTAGAGGTGTGTGCCAGGATTGAACCCAGACCCCCCCGGAGTGAGAGGCTGAATTCAAACCACTAGGCTATCACTGCTTCCTTGTTCCTTCCTTATTCCTTATTGTATACCTTGAAAATGTTGCAAAATTTAAGCACTGACATCAATTACAATATCAACATAAAATCGATATATTATTAATCGATGAGAATTTTCTTTCCCATGTATGCTTTATGCAAGTAATCCAAACTGAATTTTTTGCTTTATTATGACATTCTGTTGTTTCTCCTGTATATATC
>DWUN01002353.1:0-14046 GCA_018249975.1 Passova gellias | reverse complement strand
TGTAAACGTCCCGCGTTTTGTATGAAAATGACAAGTATTCGATAGTACTTCGTGCTGCCGACTAATGTAAACGTAATTTAAAAGTGTCGTATTCTCGGTATCGTAACTTTTACAACTCTGGTAAAGTTTGTGCTCGGGCTACTGGTCGGATTAAGTGAGCGTAGCGATTACGGGACTTTATGGCATTTAGTTATTAATTCAAATGTCCATAGATAAGACGGTGGACCCCATACTCGTGGACCCCCATCGGTCACCGGACCACAGGTTAAGAAACACTAGCATAGACAAATGCGACTAATATATAGCAGTGCAATCAATGTGGCAACCCAATATGGCAATAAATAGTGGGAGGATAGTAGAGGAATGACCAGAACAAGGACTGTTTGATTTAATTTGGGAGTATATTCGCGGGCTTTTGTCTCTCCAGTGTACTCTTGACTGAAGGGCGAACAAAGCCAAAGTACGGTGACTAAAACATGTATGACCTTCGTTGAGTGTATGTTAGATTATAATGAACAGAACAATTTGAATTTCAAATTTGAATTTGACACTTCAGATGATGCGACTGTGATTTTTTTAGCATTTTAGGCACCCAGTGTTGTTTTCAATGACCGCAATATAGACAACAATACTCCGCGGCGATAATATGTCGGCGGCAAAAACTCGCAGTGTGTGCACGGCCTAAGAACGAATGTTTGTCATCATTTACATATAAATGTAATGTAACGGATGAAAATAAATCGCGAATAGTGCAATGTACTAGATTACGCCCGCGGCTTTGTTCGCTCAGTTATTTAATTCGTTTTTTTATCAACCAAAAGCGTAAATCTAAAATTTTAAGCGTCTAACTTCCAAACCGACAAAATTCTATACAATATTTATATCTCTTTTACTCGTCTAGAGGTGGCAATTTCCAAAAATCTTTTCTTAGTGCTCACTTATTGACTTAGTGGAGTGTTTAGTGACCCCGGCTGTAAAGCCGGAGCTCGTGCGTTCGATTCCCATCAAGGATAAACATTTGTGTGATGAGCGCATTTGTTTGCTCTGTCTGATCGTAATAAAGATATCTATGTAAGTATTATATCGTATGTATATATGTCTGTTTATCAGCTGTCCGGTTACCATAACACAGGCGTTCAATTGCCTAATTTGGAATCGGATAGCCGTGCGTGGAGTTGTCTCCAGTTATTATTATTATAGTTAAGTCAAAGTCAGTCTTCTTCATTTGTATATCATACTAATATTATAAAGAGGGAAGATTTGCATGTGTGTATTTAACGAATAGGATCAAAAACTACTAGACCGATTTCGAAAATTCTTTCACCGTTTCAATGCTACATTATCACTGATCAATATAGGCTATACGAGCTTTTTCCCCGACTTCGTCCGCGTGGAGTGGTGTCTTGCAATAAAAGTATGCTGGGAAATTAAAATGCTACCCAAAATCACTATTCCACGCGGACGAAGTCGCGGACAGATGCTCGTATATAAATATTTATCAACATCGTTAGCTGATTAGGCATTCGCCCATAACGTCAGCGCAGATCCCATAATTTTCCCATGAATCCTCTTATATAAAGATTTTCCGAACAATCTACAAGCGTAATAACACGTAGGAATCGTAATTCCATTCTACCCTCCTTTTTCCATTTACGATTATATCATATCACATTCACAATATTCGCTGCCTTCTAATCATAATAATTAATAATTAAGTCTGATAGTCCAGTTCGCAATCTCCCATTCCGGGAGTCCGGGTTCGATTCTTTACAAAGCTGCTAACGTTTTGTAACTTGAATGTTTGAATATCACTTACAAGTTAGTTGCTTCCCGCGGTTTCGCCCGCGTTGTTCACAGGTCATACAAATATTTCGCCGGCAACGCCATCTTTAAAGCTCATATGAGTAAAACGCGTTTTCCTGTGAAGATTCGATATATTCCCGCGAAAAGAGTAGCCAATGTCACTCTCTGGGCCTTCGACTATATCCATACCAAAAATCACGGCGGTCCGTCGCTGCGTTTTGACGTACAAGAAAGACAAACAAACAAACAAACACACTTTCCCATTTATAATAGTAGTATGGATTATAATGATGAAGGAAACCATCGTGAGGAAACCTTCCAGATGTTAAACGTAAGTACCTATACGATATTTTCTAGGTGAGTGAAGTCTGCGAATCAGCACTGGGCCAACGTGGTAGACCATGCCCTCAAAACTCCATATTACAACGTATTCAAATCCATTTCGCTACAGCGCCCAGTACATAGAGACGTAGAAGTACATTTATATACGGAAAGAATTTGTTACGCCACGAAACATGCGGGCGGAAATATCTCCGAGCCGTGCTTCGTGTATTCATACGGTATGGGTTCCGTACACACTGAAACAACATGAAGTAACTGTAAGAAATACCTGCCACTTTCCGTATATATTTATACTGGCTTTATATATATATATACTGCGTCCCCGTGGAATAGAGACTTTGGGCAACATTTTAATTTCCTACAATACTTTTATAGCAAAATGGCATTTTTTAACACCTTGGGTTACATTATAGTGCTTTTAATAAGGTTCCCTATTTTTTCTGTAATTAATATAGTCCATATTGATTAGTGATCATGTAGCATTCAAATGGTGAAAGAATTTTTGAAATCGGTCCAGTAGTTTTTGAGCCTATTCGTTACATACACACATACAAATCATTCCTCTTTATAATATTAGTATGACGTATGATATAAGATGAGGTTTGCAATACAACGATTTAATATTGATATTCTATCTTATAATCTACGTAGCCGGAACAGAGCATATAATAATCGATAAACATAAAAAATCAATTCGGTATTCATTAAATACAAGTACGAAATGATACACAACATTGAGATACTTAAGCGGTTAATACTTTGTACTGGCTGGAATCGTTAAGCAAAAACTCTAAATAATTGATTAATAATATATTATCGATACCGAAAATAATCGATACTAGTCTTATTATAATCGAGTCGCGTGCGTGCGACAAAAAGTCACCTGCCGGTGAATAAATGCAAATAATAATAAATTAATTTTATTTAGCGAACAATTGACGGTGCAGTATTGAGAATGATAATATTGAGTAGAATGTCGAGGTCATATCGCGAGATAATTATTTAGCGCGATATAAATTTGTCATGCGGCGGTATTTCATGCCAAAGGCTGCGCTTGCGCATATTAAATTACTTGAACATTAATCGCTGTTCCATCTAATTCATTGACATGTTCAATGCAACTTATACATATTATCATAAACAAAAATGAAAATTTTCGCATTAACTAAATTAAAACTGATTCGCTTATTTGAATTTCAAATTGGAACGTTAACATCGTTCGAAACCTGTTTATGCGAGCGATTTTCTTTAAACTTAGACAGTGCGTGATTATATTTTTATCCGACGTCAATACAAAACTGCTGGCTGCATAGAATACTGTTTATTATATCATTATAGGTACGGATGGATGGATATTTTTGTGAACATGTTAGAAAAGGTATTAGATTGACAAACCTGGTACATCTTAGGCCACATGATGGCTTACTATCAAGTGTTGCTACTACTAGTACAAGCTTGACTATTAAGAATAAAAACAAACTACTACGTCGTCATTTAAAGCTGCGACGCTAATCGCGCGTGGGGAATTCGGGCCTCGAGGATTCCCTCTCTACCCGTGCTGGACTCATGGGGACAACTGCTCCACGGTGACTTCACCCCGCCACTAAAGGCGTGGTGCTAGTCCTGTAGTGCCTCCGCTTATGTAAAAACCAAGCAGCATATAGGTATTCTCATGCTAGTGGCGTTACCACATTGAAGCCATCAAAACAATTATGCGTACGTGATTTTCCTAAATCGTCGATTATTTATTTATTTAATGTTCGTGTCTGCTTGTTCGTAATTCGTGTTCCTTATAAGGACTTCCGTTAGCAACCGCGAAATGAATTTCAAAAACGCTAAGTGACTAATACAAGCGAACCAAACAAAACGAGGATTTACGAAACTTGTAAAAATCGTGTTAATTAGATAATGGTTTTAATAGGGATAATGGTTTATGTAGGATTTGAGTACGATCCACTTAACAACTTTTTAGTGGAAATTAGAATTCAAACGTCGAGCTTCCTCCGCAGAGGACTTGTCACGAATAGCGTAAAGCGCTAACTTAGTTTCTTTTACTTATACGTTCATAAAACTGGCCAGCTTATAATCCAAATGAATATGAGAAACCTGTCAACGAATAAAAAAGCTATCAATTGAGACGTACAGGTCTGTCAAAAAAAGAGATGCAGTCATCGAGTTCCTACGCCACAGATTATAAATCCAATATGACATTTTAAATATGTACTTAGACTAGACTATTTTGGTATGGAATTCACTCACTGTTCAATCGTAAAATCGTCTATTAAAGTTCAATTATTCTACCATTTCACGAAGTTCTGTTGCACGTCAAGTAGACGCTTGAAACTCGTCATTAAATGTCTACTTCTGTATTTTATCGGATTCAAATAAAAATCCATTCCTAATTAAGATTTATATTACTTTCCAAATATAATTCCTTATCAATCAGTTCTATAATAAAATTACAGAAAACAAGAGACGTAAAAACGAAAGCGTAATTGTCTATGGTTGTTTTTCGATCAGCAGCTTTGTAAAGTAATGTTTCTATTAATTTCGCTTCCAAAGCGTTTGTATTACATTACACACGAGGTAAGATTACGTCCGCTCTGCAATATATAACACAATGCACTATTTGGAAACGACACCTGCTATTGTTTGTTTATGTTCAACAATATGGTGAAAGTTAAAATACGTAGTAATTGCGGCGAAAAAAAACATTTATTTTTCCCAATCCCCTTTTGGGTTGGTATTTCATAAAACCCGTTCTTAGCTGATCGCTACTTAGCGAAATCAATATTCCTGTCAAATTTCAAGTCTCTACGCCTTCTATTTCCAGTGATATCGTGATGAGTCTCTATGTACAGAAAACCTCTTACATATAGGTATATAAGTATATATGGATTGAATACGAGGAGTCATATTTTTATTTTATTAAATTGTAACTGTTTACAAATTATATACACATCTTTATAATATAGATATACAAATAAAAACTCTACAATTTGTGTATACCTATATAATTAATTGTAAAAAACGACATACCGTCACAGGGAGAATGTCGCAACCGTATGCAAATACATCCAATCGAATAGTTCAGAAACTATTAACGAAATGTCAATAGGTAACGGCCGCGATCAAGTTACCTTGCATGCATAATACAGTCAATTAACAAATCCAATATAAAGAAAAAACACGATAACTACTTACATATGGCAGTGCTACAGTCGCGCGGAAATCGATGCAGTTATACCAACTAAAAAATGACGCGATAAAATATTCGTAAAAATTAATAACGATTATCGATTTTTACTCGATTGGATACAAACGAAAACAAAAGACAATCGGAACGTTGTATCGCAGTTATATCCGTTAACGATATCGCGCTAAGATTGTACTGTTCAGGTCAGAATTGTTAATTCGGATCACTTGTACTACTGCGCGCGAGTACCTACTAGTAAAAAGAGGTACTCAATTAATATTAATATTCCCAAAAATAAAAAAATAGAACGCACAAACGGAGGTGTGTTCAAATAGCTAAAATAATCACAAATAGGAATAATAAAATTAATATTGAGCAAAAAACTGGTAAGATCTCCACTTCATATATGACAACCACAATCTGACAGAGAATTTAAATTTCTTTTTTTTAAATAATATAGCAACACATAGTCAGCCGATTCCAAACTCGATTGATTCAGGTAATGTACTTGTCTCTGTGAAACCAGTGTACAACTAAGGTATCTCTCGCGTGTCGTAAGAGGCCACTGAAAGACTGATAACAGTAGGTATATGTGGCTTAATACCTTAGAAGACCGGTGTGTTTTGTATGGCGATTGCGGAGTCGTCCGATGTGTTTCGAAGCACTGAGACATGACTTCATGTATGAACATTAAATAGAGTCAGCAACATATAGACTATTAAAATATTCATTGTCACCATTCCCGTAAGTTGGCAATTACAGAATGCCTTACTATGGCAAAGAAAAATTTGAAAATAGAATACAAAATACGCGGAAATACAATCTCTCTCCCGTCATTGTCGATGCCGGCGCGATTTTTATTTCCTCGAGAATATATCTGGCGATGAGACGCACACCTAATCGGGCACGTACATACCTCGAGGTAATGATTCATTTTAACGACAACCTTGTAACGCGCGGTCACAAAAAGCGGGGAAAGGAAATTCCTTGCGTGTTCGTTATTTGAAAACGACCACAGCACCAGCTCTTGGCGCGGGGCTGACCGTGATATTGATTTCAATTTTTGACTAAACTGATTGAATTTTGGTCACGTCCATTCGTCTGACCCTCCATATGACCATGCAGCCAATAACTATAACGATGGAATATCCTGGTATCGCCTCCTCCACAAAAGTATTGACCCGACGATGACATTAACAAATTACTAGCAAATCGTGTTAAAACGTGTGAAAAATCTTCACGTAAACATATCAAAAATTTCTTGAAACCTAACATAAAGGGCGCCGTAAATATTATTATTTGATTCAATAAAGAACTGACAAACTGAAACTTTAAATTTGACAGCACGGAAACAAACTTAAAACTAATGTAACTAACTATTTAGTTAGTTAGAACATAGTTTGTACTAAATTGTATATGATTGCTAACACGAGTTATAATATAGGTGGACGGAACGCGAGCGCAGTTTCGCAATGCGGAATCAAACGCATCGAGGGCACCCCAACCGGTACAGCCTGCTGGTAGCCACCGCGCAGGGCTGGCGTACTTCACTACACATGCCCACCCTTAACACTAGATTGCCCAAAGCAGTCATTTCGGCTGTTCTTAAATTGCAAATACAAAAAGAAATCTATATTTATAAGGATACAATACTTTAAAGTAATGACTTTCTATATATCATTTGAAGGCATTTAAAAACAATTAAAATGACCGCTTTGGGCAGTGTTTAACATCACAATATAGTCACAGACTATGGCGTCAAACTCTCGCTACGAGAGGAGGCCCGGTCCAGCAGTGGACCAATGACAAAGGTCGAAAAAAAAAACATCACAAAGGGTAAACGATCGATGTATTTAAAACGTGCTTGCGGTTTCAAACGTTTGTTTAATATCGAATAAGTATTAGAAAGACAGTATCCTTAATTTCACACGGTTTTAAATAAAGAATGAGGTCACATTTGAGAATGTTCATAGATCTGGTAACATCTTTGGAAGATATTTGGGTTCGTTACATTAAGTATTAAGGTAAAAACGAGGCATTGTAGACAAGCTTGCAAAGGTAATGCGCATCAAATGTTCGTTCCAGAGGAAGAGTCGTTTAAAGAAAGTTGGTTTCCTTTCATTTGTTCATGTTACCTAGCTCACTCGACATGTTACGTGCTACACTATATCGCCAATTGTCGAAACACAGTAACAATTGATGTAGAGTTCGCTGATGGCATGTGACGAGAGACAGCAACTACGTTAAAGTTGATTAAACCCATCGTAATAACCTCGTAAAATCTGACTAGTCTTAAACTTTCAAACCCTTGACATCCCTAATGCAGAAACATGGCGGGGGACAAGAAATAGAAGAGGGGTGGTGGGGCGGTAAATGGGGCACCGAATACCGAGGCGCTTGTCACCTCTCTAGATCAGGTAAGTTGTTGACGATAGTCAGTTCAGAAAAAGACATAGTTCCACATCTATAAGCACATGTTGTTAGGATATTTAGAACGTTAAGTTAGTATGACTAACTCTAAAGCCATCCAGTACATACTAACTAAGTAAGTTAGCCTAGTGCTTAGAGACCATGACAGCAAAAACAAAGGTCGTGCATTCGATTCCCACGCAGGACAAACATTGGTGTGGTGAGCACGTTTGTTTTGTGTGTCTAGGTGTAATAAAGATATCTATATGAGTATTATGTATCTTTATCAGCTGTCCGGTTACCATAACACAGGCATTTCACTGCCGAATGTGTAATCAGATAGTGTGTGGAATTGTCTAAGTACCTACTATTATCATAGTATCGAGAGGTAGACAAATCTTTGTGATTAGATTTACGATAGAGGAAGTTAATAAGATATGGATACGTGCACTTTTTGTCGACAAACCGATTTAATTGACATGGCTTACGGACAGACTGCGGTTGCCGGGTGACTGTCCAATAAAAAATAAACCTGTAACTTGTTAATCAATTCACATTTTGTACAATGAACCAAAAATCTTGTCTTATACAGTTCCGTTTGTCAGTACATGAATAAAATCAGTAAGTCCTAATGTTTAATAACATCTGCTGATTACGTGAAATGTAATAAGACGATGTCCTATTCGTAACAACTATGATGTCCTATTCGTAAAAATTTGTAATAACGATTAAGTAAAGTTGAAAATGATAGATTTTTTTGTTTTATACGGATTACCTTTATCTACCGGTTCTAGTAATTAGTTACGTCATATTTTTTCATATTGAGAAGATTAGATTATCAGATTTTCCCTATTCAAGAGAAATAAGAATATCCATTTACAAACAAAATTGGGGGAACCTTATTACAAAGAACTTAAGTCCGAAACGATTCTAACCTCGTTCGGCAAGGTGCTGGCAGCGTGCAAAAAGCGACACAAAAAAAGCAAACAATCATAGACGGTCTAACCGTCACTGCCTATATTTGTACACTGGCAACAACTTAATAGGCGGCTCGCAAATAGAATGAGAAAAAAAAAACGAGACCGGAAATTGTTTTGCCGTTCTGTCACCGGCGCGAGTAGCGTTGTACTTAATTGACGTAGCTCGTAGGACGCTGTGACGTCACCGTGTCGCCAAACATCGCCAAGTCCATTACAAATCGCACCCACGACAGTTAGGCAACGTCAGTAATCTGAAAATGTCGTCAATCTTCACGCGGCGCCTGCGCTGGAGACGCTTCCAAAAATACACGTACTCATTTCCTCACTAGCCACCAGCTTGGTTACTATCGTCTGATCCTGACGGCAGGCAAGGGTACACATTTCTAATAACCTCCAAATGTAGATACAGGAACGTTATCGTCCAGCCAGTTATTCCTTGACGTCTTAATGACAGACGGCTTTGATTTCTTTTTATTCAAAAGTAAGAACTGATAAAATATATAAATGTCTAATAACTTCATATTGTTAATTAGCTTCGCCCGCAGGGAAATCATTGTCACAAAGTGTTCTTTGTCAAAGTTGCGACATTTCCATAAACCAATGAAATTCCTAGAAAAACTAAAAATTGGGAGAAAAGAGTAGCCTATGTTCACCTCAAGACCCTCGAGTATCTCTATATGAAATTTTATCACAATCGGTTCAGTGTTTTGGCCGTGATGACGTCAGAGACAGACAGACAGACAGAGTTACTTTAGCATTTATAATATTAGTATGGAAGTATGGATTGATTTCGTTACGACGAATATTGTCAAGAAATTTCCTGAGCACCTTAATAGAACCTTAACTTTAACGGCAAAAATACGGTTTTTTTTTAGTACGTTCGTATAGTTCGTTCATTGGTTCGATTTTCGATACGATTCTCGGTCGTTCTCGTTCGTTCGTTCAAGAACAACAAAAAGCGTAAAAGCAAGGTAAACAATGTCATTCCTCTCGTACGACAAGCTTATTACGCATACAATGATAAGTTGACATTCGCGTGACTCATGTCCACAATCCAAAATTTGAGACCTTGTTTAGATACATGAAATTCGAGACGCTTGGCATAAATTCATCGGCGGCAACGTCCAAAAATAGATTCTGGGAAACGTGAAACGAAATGTCAAAAAAAAAAATTGATCTAATTTTTTATACCAAAAAGATGAACGAACACGCTAGCAATATATATATATACCTGTTGCTGACAACGCAGTATATAGTAAATGCTATCTTGAACAGGTCCATATATAAATAATATTGTATGTTTGTCAGTTAATGTTTATTTGGTATGAGTGCATTGCGAAGATCATATGGAATCGGCTAATATGACATTCATAAACCGCTTCAGTTTCATTGAAAAAATCAGCGCCGTGGCTCCCTGAGCCATGACACTTAAGCTGAGTGGATTCTCTTTCCTGAACCCAATGATACAGAGAACTGTGAACTTCTGTCTTAAAGTATATAACTCTTTAAAATATCCTTATACCTATATGGCAATTGCTAATTTGATATCTGTGTCTAACGAAACCACTAAAACACTAAAAGATACACTCAAACATATTAATACATGTTTGATTCTTTTTTTCCGTCTTCTCAACTCGATGAGGCTAAAGGTTGCATGCTAATAAAGATCGTTGCTTGGAAAGAGAGACGAACTATTGATATATCGGCTAGCGGATGTTTCTATCTATTCGAAATTTAAATCGCAAGACCATCCTGTTCCAATCCTTACAAGACTTTTCCCTCTCTTCTTATTAATTGGACAAGGCGGTAATTTCGCTACTAAAGTATGGACTGGCCGGAAATAGTTTCAAGTTTTCGAAATTTAAATCAAGATCGTTTGCTAAGCGCTTTACGCTTCCAGGGCTGACTGACAGAGTTGCTTACGTTGCTTAATGTAGAACTATTTTCATACTAAAGGCCAGTATTAAGATGATACAGTCTTAAATAAATACCGCAGAAATTTACGATACCCAGGACACACGAAACGAAACAATCCTACCCTAATCGCCATCATTAAGACATCTAAACCGTTGCAAAAAAACCATCAATAATTTTGAACGATAACAAAATTACATTGTTAGATGAGAAAAAATATGTTCATTTCCGTTATGCAATTTTAGGAATTACACAGTAACTGGATAGGAATGCGGTGTGACTAACCCCAATGTCTCAGATCCACTGATTTCACGTTCGCCGATTCAAAAGCAGTAGGTAGCAAGCAGTCTTTTATACGAATTGAATTCAAAGCATATCTAATCTACAAATATGAACAGGATCACCATACATGCTCGTACAACATTTAACATTAATGACATCAAACGTACCTAAACATTTCATTCGTCTGAAACGAATTTAAGAACGTAACATTACGATGCAATAGGTGTTTACGTTAATACGTTTACGCACTGGCCAGTGTAGCTATACTACCGTCCAGTAAACAAGTTAACGATCCGTCTCGACGATGCACACAAACTTTCTACCATCACGCCGATATGACAATCGCACGTCAGATAAACAAACGTATCGCGCGGCGCCAGCGGCGACCTGTTCCCGCCAACGGCGGGTGACTCACGTTTAATGGTTTCGCGGAATTGAATTTCGAACGCTCGCCGCGCTTGCAACGTTGCGAAACGAGGAGACGATTGTCGTGTTATGATTTTTGACTTTCGCGTCCGCGTGGCCGTCTCGGGACAGACGGACGCGACGTGAGAGCCGCGCGGATATAATGTATTGACAACGATCTTGTTACAGTTCACGACAGGTACAGAGTATATCTATCTTTGTAAATCTGCAAGTAGGCTTGCAAGATCGTTTGAAATTCGAATACCAACGTTTAATGGAGTTCGGAGGATATATTTTTGTATATAGAACATGTATCTCAATAGTTTCTTTCGCAGCGTCGAAGTTTATATTGCTGTATAATATATAAATTCTACGCCAAAAAAACATACAATTAAATGAGTAATATACCAAGGGGACGACATTGCTACGGCCATCTTTATTCATAAACGACGATTGAGTGCAGTGTTTAAGCTACTGTGTCTTGTCTCGTTTACCCTTGGCGCATCATAATATGACTGAAAGTGATGAAACATCAATTAAAAAGAGCACTGCTACTGACCATTTAAGAATAAAGAATAGTAATTTAAATTACGAACGTAACATTATTCCATTTTCGAAATTGAAATAGTTTAATGATTCCATTTTATTCCATTCCATTTTATTAATAGTTGTATAACTCTTTCGTGTATTTTCATAAACCATTGGTATAGGCACTTATCATTTACGAATAACGAATGGAAATTTAAATTTCGAACATAACATTATTCGATGTTCAAACGTTCAAATTGTTGTTGCTTTCAATTAGACTGTTAGATACCCTTACATGCGTTTTCCTGCGGGTTACGAAATTACAGTTGGCGGGTCAGGTGAGCGTCGACGGTCGGCATTTCGAATTTCATCCGTTCACGTACATTCTGACCCCGAGCGCGTTGCGACAGCAAAAGTAAGAGGCTGGATGCATGGCCGCGCCGCGGGCCGTAACCATTACTTTAGGAATTAATTTTAACGTACTGCATATACCTAATATTATGTGATATACCATTTTTCTAGGGATTACGTATTATCAAATTCAATGCTTAATAGACGCATGTTAAACGACTTTGATGATAATAGATGAGGCGGAAACAGATTATTATTATTACTATTTATTAAACAATTTGTTATTATTATTGATAACTGTATAAGCTGTTTGCATCTTTGTCTATGTTTTCCTTAAAAACGGTGACATATTATATTTTAACCTTCATAGTATATCGATAAAAGAGCTGCTTCTTATTATTCCATTTTTAAAATCATTATTTTTGTTCGCTTCCAAATTTAACATACAGGGTTGCCAGACGACACTAGACCAAACAATAAATAATCGATACATTTTACTCGTTCGAATACCAATTTGAAAGTCGTATTAATAAAAAAAAATCTGTGAATGAGCAATTATGACAGAGCGGGCAAATTAATAACCTTGTGCTTAATGTAAATATTGATGCCTGGGGCGTAATAAAATGTTCATGCAGCGACAGAACGATCACGTAGCATTTATGAAGTAGTCGTGCCTCGCGGTGTTACTCGCATAGATTTGAAACTCGTAGGTTCTTCTAACTACCCCCATACCAAATTAAATTACAATCGAAAGAGCGGTTTGGCGGCGAAAGCGTAACAGACACGGACAGACAGAGTTACTTTGCATGTATTATACATATAAACCTTCCTCTTGAGCCACTCTGTCTATTAATGCAAACCTCATTAAAATCCGTTGCGTAGTTTGAAAGATTTAAGCGTACAAACGGCGCGAAGCGCCTTTGTTTTATACTGTAGCGAAGTTAATAAACGAAATCAATTTGCAAACCAAGTTTAATCCGGTTACGAAATTCCTCAGTAGCGAGACACTCGTGTACTTAAGTACATTCGTAAGAGCAGAGATTCCGATCAACTAAGCGTGTAGGGTTGTCTCTGTTCCCTCGTACCCGTCTCCCTGGAGAGACAAGGATGACGTGTAGTTAGTTTGTATCTCTCGCAAATATCAAGCCGCTGATACTTAATTGTTGCGAATTGCGTAAGATTAAACTTGAAGCTATCCTCTAATTACTGAATGTGTGGGAGATAAAACTTTTTCGTATGCGTAATATACGTTCTATTATGTAAGTATTGTTTAAAAACATTCATTTCAGAGGTCGGTCTTTATCGTATGATAAAGTACATACATACATATATGTTATAATTTATCCGAGTTTATGGAACGGGTTTCAACAAGTGATTGGTATTGTCATGTATTGGACATTTTTTTCTTCGGGTTTCCTCTTGTATTGAGAGAGTTGTAGGTGATATTCGACCACGCTGGCCAAGTGGAATTGGTAGACTTCGCACACCTAAGAAAATATTATATATAATTAGTAAGATCTCTAACGTGTGCAGGTTTCCTCGCGATGTTTTCCTTCAGCGTTATAGCAAGTGATACTAACATTTTTAGTTATAATACGCACGAAAAAGATTATGCCAGGTCACTAACGGGGTAGGCAGAAAACACCGAGTGCAAAATATCTCTGTCCTTGCAAACCTGACGCGCTTCGTCTACATACGTCAATCACTCTCTTCATGCATACACGCCGGTTTCGGAGACTAATGACCCTTACGTATTACCTTGCCTTTAAACCTTTTATTGGTATGAGTTAATTGTAATGTAATTAGCGCGCGCAGTTGGCAGCCCTGCGCCGCTAC
>DWUN01002352.1:0-14049 GCA_018249975.1 Passova gellias | reverse complement strand
TGTGGGACTTAACGTGACTGGTGAAATGTGGGGGTGTACTACACTCCTCTGCCTACCCCTTCGGGGATAACAGGCGTAATATTACGTTTTCGTTTAAATTGTCATTTTAAGTGGAATTATGCTTTACATTCCAGAGTATGCGTTCGTAAATACAATGTAAGGTTATTCTTATAATGTCTGGTAACAGTCAAGGAATATATATTATAATGTCTGGTAATAACCAAGGAATCTATTACTATGACTGGCAACACCGGAGAAACGTTTTTGACTAGACCCTCATTATTTCTCTATTTCATTTCAGACAGGAAATGTAGGTATATCGGTGATTCTTATCAAATTTTGCGTTCCATTCATGAACTAAATGTATCCATTCCAAGCCTATTTCTTATTACCGGTTCATTAAAGAATAAATCCGTATTTATCTTGATGTACCCCAGTGAAAAATTAAAAGATGCTTATTTAGGTTTCTTTCATGATTTTGCCACCTGAATAAATAGTATATTATGTGATCGATTCATAATACGAAACATTATCGTATCCGATACAATTCACATTGTAAAGCAATTGCTTTGAAGAAATGTAAAAAAATTGTAAAATACGAGTACGAAAAATACTCGTACTAATATGATGGTCGTGAAATATTTTTCGAGCGCATTTCGCGCAAGAGAACATCGCTATAATATACATTGTGTCGGTTTTGCATTATGTTTCGGGTCACGACAGTTTCCTATCGGTAATAGAAAATGTTAGTAATATAGGGGTATGTAGTAATTTTAAAAGGATTTTATGACCATAGGTGTTAGCTTCGTAAATGTTTGTTGTAGAAGTCGTGTATGTATAATTATTTTGTTGCAATATTTACGACGCATACAATATATCTTGTGACATGAACATACTTTGTTACCGGCAGAATAAATATAGAGCAGCGTGTCAGTAAATTAAGTTAGCTTATTTCAACAATAATCAGAGTATTGGAAAATATCGCGCCTATACTTGCTGCAATACTGCGCTTGTTCTATCTACCAAAATCATCCATTATGTTTCACTTTAAAGGGAGCAAAGAGGTAGATTTTGACGACGAACCGTTCTAAGGTGGATCTTTTAGATAGCGACATATCTTTGATAAACCAGGCATTTGAACCGAGCCCTATTTGGGATCAAGTACTATCCATCAGGTCTATTATCGATATCAGTCAAGAATTTTTAGTAGCATTTTAATTAAAAATGCCTTAATTATATCTACTTTGTCTATATCTATTGTATATATACATCTTGTAGTAAATAAAAGACAGGAACATAATGTAAAACACGTGTTTAAAACAGGATCATTTAGTGTAGGTATAAGTATGTATGTAATCTAAGTGTTAATAACCCATGCATACTGTTGTCTATCTGTACTTAGTGAATAGATAAAAATATAATGGAATTGTCTGTAAGAATAAATCTATTCGATAAAATATGGTTATGCTTTTTTATTACCCAATTGTCACCCCATTCTACAGTTGAAATTACAGAAGAAGTCACATGACTTCCGGTAACATTTGCAACATTGCCTTTCCAAATTTAAAAACGAGAAAATGTTTTCGAAATTACAAGAATGTTACCAAATTGTTATTTTGAAATTCGAACATTTCGAACGTCGACATTAATCTACGCAATAATATGTAGTTCTGCTTTTATCATAATCTAAGTACATCTGAATACTTGGGGGATAGAAATAGTGTTTTTTTTCCTCATTTATTTCAAACAAGTAATAATAATAAAAAAATAGATAAATTTACATCCAGACACAAAATAAATGTTCAGGCATAAAAATTTACATCCTGTGTGGGGATCCTCAACCCCCAGCTCCATGATTGTTTTGAAAACGCATAAATTGCAATTGCGTCATACCACCTAGGTACACGATATAGAACTCAAAAATATTTTCCGAATTTTCGTCGTTGCCTAAGTTGTCTGTTTGTTTGTTCGCTCATCACCAAAAATACTAATGAACGGATTTTAATGAAATTTTCTATGGAGACCTCTTATTATACATACTCGTATCAAGACATAGTATAGCTACTCTTTACATCGGGAAAATAATTCGTTTCCATGGCAACGCGTGCGCAATAGCCTAATAGCCTGCGAACGATATCTCGAACATGCGTTAAATAGATCACGTTTACCTTCAAATTCCGAGCGTGATAGTGATTTCTTTAGACATGCATACGCGCGTGCCTGTAGGTATGTGTAAAACTAGAAATTTACCGGGGCCGAGTTGCACGCGAAAGAGCCATGCGACTGAAGATATCCAATCAATAAGGATTTGACACGGCCATCGGCGGCCACACTTCGACTACACGTAAATGACGTCACTAAAGGCTGCGTGATGTAATATGACGCGACAAAAACTTTGATAATTAAGTACCTACTGGATTCGAAATTTGAAAAATAATGGAAAAAAAAGAAAGGAACTATTTTTAAACCTAGCTTACATTATTTCCTATATTCATTTATATTTGCAGTACCTACTCGTACAATATCTGGGGACAATTTCACACAGACTATCCGATTCCAAATTAGGCAATTTATTGCATGTGTGTGTGTTATGTTAACCGGACAGTTAATAAACATACATACCTATATACATACGATATATTACTTATATAGATATTCTTATTACGACCAGACAGAGAACGAACAGATAACGTCACATAACGATAACGCTATTTGTTAATATGATACACAAAACGTTTGTACTTCCGCTTACTTCCTTCACACGTATCATTAACGACATAATATCATAAATAACATAAACATGGTCGTTGTTAACACGTTATTACTTAGTTAAATGAGAAAAAAAGAGCTGAGAATCCGATTTGAAAATCGATTTTCAACTCCAAAATCGATATGAAATTGTAAAACCCGATTTGGTATGAAGTTGATATTTAAATCGTAATTTGAACAGATGCATGTCCCTATTTTGTTTTTTTTTTCCAGTAATCTTCAACAGCGTCAATATTATTGTTTCTGGCCTGCGTTACAGCAAGGTTTTTTTTTTTAGAAAATTAACAAACAGAGACGGGCCACCTGATGGTAAGTGGTCATCGTCGCTAATGGACATGTGCAACACCAGCGAAGTTACTCGTGCGTTGCCGGTTTAAGGTGTTAAAATTACAATTGATAATTAAATATTGGTAGAGATCGCTTCCTAGCGCTAAGACCGCCATTTGTACGTCTCTCTGTCATTTTGTGTACGTTTCTCTGTATCTATATTTTATGGTGTACAATAAATTATATTTGTATTGTATTAAACAGAGTCAATAAAAGAGAATTCCATTTTTAATTAACGTTATAAAACAACACTATCAAATCGTGCGTCGTAGAAATGAAAATGTCCTCTGACACATGCCTACTTGTAGAAATTTCCAATTACTTTGTACGTAGCTATTCCAATTCCAATTCTATACCTACTCGTGTGGCGCTGGCAAACAAAATTCCAATTATAAGCCAGCCATCGCAACACCGCACTGTTAATTCGAGCGTGGGAAGTACCCACGTGTTTCCGTGCCCTTCGCCCAAATTCCAATTTTCCTTTATGACGGCAGCCCTACAGGCAGCCAGATAGGGTGGTTTTACTGTTGCCACTCTGCGGTTACACAGTTTACGAAGGGAAAACAGCGTTCGCAAATAATACTCGGATGGAAAAAAAATGACGTTGAAAGGTTCAAAGCTACGTCGGAATTTTGCTTATAATGAAAATTACACCGCTCGGCAGGAATTCAGTTTTGCTTGCGTTTTGCTACATTACTTTTTTATATCGTATGGTAACTTATCTGTAGATACAAAACATCTGTAACAATCACAATTATTATTGAAAAGTCTCATGTTTGAAAGTAGCTTGTTTATTGATTAGATTCGTAATACGTTTGAGACAGACTAAACAAATACAGAAGTGAAAAAATCTTCGGTTAACAATTATATCATTGAAATACAGATAAGAAAGCTGAAGAATTTTTTATATTGTATTGTTTGGAATATTCAGTCAGTAATAAATAATGATATAACATTATTAAGGTGTTAATCAACTCAAAATACAATTAAAACTTACAATCTACGAATGCTCCTTTTTCTAATAAATAAAAACAAAAAACTTCTCAACAAAACATTCACTTGTGCCAATGTAAACCTAATTTAACCAATTTAAAACAGAAATTGTCAACACTAAAACTCATTTGTCGCGTTTCATTTGTAATTAAAACAATAATGAGAATAAAAATAATTAAACCGAACGAAATATCCCCGGCCGAATGACAAATAAATACGAAAATTCCACTCGAAACTACCCATTAATTAGTGCAATTGTTGTGCATTGGGGTCGAAGAGTGGATAGTTTAGCTCATATAGAGCATGCAATACCACCCTCGGTTGTGTGCGGACTGATAATGCTCCGTTAAACTGAACTATGTTTGTTATTTTTTTTCCTATTCGTAACCATCTTTATTGGTCTCCTAACTGCCCAAAGGTTGACTGGGAGAGAATGCTTTTTGCATTAAGTCCGCCTTTTTGTCTCTTATTTTATATAGGTTGCGAATAAAGTATAAATAAATAAATACACGATGTTTTAACGAACGAAATTAAGAAAAGCAATATACAATTTATATTGATTTATATTTGTACTGAACAAATGCGAAACAACGCAATGTTTATCGCGCTTTTAAACGCATTAGATCAAATTCCAATAAAAATTTGCGTAGAAAATGTTAATAATAATAATACACTTTATTGTACACCATAACAAAATAAATATACGAGACAAATATATACTTACTAAGATGGCTCGAAAATGAAGTCAGTCAAAAATGTCTTGGCCTCTGACACAAGAAGACGCCACCTCTGCCTGTCCTGCACAAATTTTTGTCAGTAGAAAATATAACGTTTAATTAAATAATATAAAAAACAATTTAAAATTTGCCTAAGACATGAATAATTACGAAAATGTTTTGTTATTACTATTGAAAAAGTTAGCGTCATTTTGTTATTTTCTTTTTAACGAACTAATATCACAATGCTTATATCTTATACTAGACAATACTGGGTACTGTTTAGTATACCGTCACTTAAATTGCTAGTCGGATTAAAGACAAAATAAAATAAATGCGCTTCGTAAGTTAAATAAATAAAAAGCTAATGTGTAAGTGGTATTAACAGCTTACTGACGATACAAAGGGCCGCGCGCACGTGTTAAGTTTGACATTTGCGTGTACGCCCCTCATTGGTCAGCTAGCTGATCTTTTGCTTACGCTTTGGTACTGAAGGTAATGTTACTAAATTATTTATCGTACTTAGAAAGGTTAGGGTTTCAATAACAAGCAGAATGTGTGTTTATAAAATCTATACTGGAATTCTATCTATCTATCTATCTATATCTATACATATAATAGAACTGTAGAAGAGTTCAATTTTGTACATTGAATAACAACTAAGAAAAAGACCTTCAGGGGTCTTCATACAAGGAACACAAGCCAAAAAAATTATTGATTTTGAAATTTTTGTCTGTCTGTCTGTTGTGTCCGGCTTTCGCGCAAAAACTGCTGGACGGAATATGATGAAACTTTTTTGTTATATAGCTATTAGTCCTTGGCAACATATACACTTTAATTTATTTTGTAATAAGTACTTCAAATGCTGCCCAAAGCCACTATTCCATGCAGATGAAGTCGCGGGCGAAAACTAGTACAGACTAAGGCCTAAATCCTTCTCATTATAAGAGGAGACCCGGTCCAGCAATGGACCGATAAAAAGGATGAAAAAAAGACACTCGACTTAAAGTACTTTGTTTTTAAATCGAAGCAGTAAAGGCGGGTTGAGGAATCAACGTTACTCAGAAAAGGTTTTAGTTTTTTGTAGTCAATGCAAGATACATTAACTACTTTTTTTCTATTCAAGTCCATATTCGTATGTAAGTACCATCAAGCCAGGTCTCTAACGGGGTAGGCAGAAAGCACCGAGCACCAAACATTCCTATCTTTGCAAACATAACGTGCTATATCTACATTCATCACTCTCTTCATTAACATTTAAAAAACTGACTGACTTTATTAAAATCTAGCAAACTAAGCGGTTTCATTCTTATAACTATTAGATTGTCACTGCTTATTAGGATGTGATGTTGCTTGGTATATAATGAGTATAAACGCTAACATTGTAAACAAAAGAAAAGACAACAGACTTGAAATCGCATATAACGGTATTCGCGCAAGCTTTATTGGAAACGCGAGGAATATTATTGTCACTTGCGACCATGAATTAAAGGAAAGGGCCATAAATGTCAATTAAGCACATTTTTATACATTAACACATTTTATACGTAACTAAACTTTATGCTCCTGTAAAAGACTCGTGGTAGCTAAAGGTTGAGAATTTAATTGACATGTCCCAACTTGTTTCTAACTCTGCAGATACGTTAATTATCCTTTTAAATGAACATGTTTAACCTTTCTGGACATGTAATGATTTTGTTACAAAACCTTAATGGTGACATTGCGTATAATAAACGTACGTGTAAATAAGGGATATAATAAATTTTCCATTTAAGAAATACACATGTAGCAAATGAGCTTGCGAGTTTGATGCTGTGGCCATATTCATCTATAGCTGTTAACGATACTAGGAGAGTCGTTAACGCACTAACGGTTTTAGTGTCTAGCGATTTAAGCGCTTAAAGAGCTAAATTATGACAGTTTTAATTCTGACTCCCCCTTGGTGTAGTTGTTAAAAAAAATAAATAAAAAAGTATGCCTGTATTAGTCTGATACCTAATATGGAAAATAGAAAGATTATACAGTAGTCAAACAGTGTGGGTTCGAGTGAACTCAGAAATGACATAGAACGGTAGAACCCTATAATTATAACGTATCAATTGTACGAGAAAAAAATATGAGAGACTAAAACATTATAAAGTCAAACATTAATAATCTCCGCAATATTTTATGCCCTACGCATCTAGCTTCACCTGTTCGAAAAAAGTTTAAAAAACCGTCCGCCCCGAAATATGCCACAGAGTAAAATTAATTATTGTTTTTTTCTCCCGTGTGCCCTTCGAGAATGTTATAGCAGAAATTATTTGGTGTTTAGCCGCCAGAGGGCGTGGCGAGATGTGATTAATATATTTCTATGGAAAAAACTTTAATGAGTTGGCTCGCCACCGCTTCTCGTTTTGTATTTACTTCGGGACGTGTTGCGTAAAATCGTCCACTGATGGTTCTCGATTCGAAGTATTACTACGCGAAAGTAACTATGTATTACTATTACATTTAAGCGGCAAAACGGCTATGCAACTCGTGTTGATATTCTGTCCAGAGACAATCTTGACTGTCATATTGTCTATTGGTAAACCGGTGTGGAAGATATGGTCGAATTGCGTAAAATATAAGAATTGATTATAGTCGAGACAAAAGGGGCTATACATGATGTGTTGATATTTTGTTCAGAGACAATCTTGACTGTCATATTGTCTATTGGTAAACTGGTGTGGAAGATATGGTTGAATTGCGTAAAATATAAGAATTGATTATAGTCGAAACAAAAGGGCTATAGATGATGTGTTGATATTTTGTTCAGAGACAATCTTAACTGTTATATTGTCTATTGGTAAACTGATGTGGGATATACATACATATTATCGATCTAATTTCGTTAGGGACACGATTTGGTTAGTCGAGACGAAAGCTAATAGAAATGTAAAAGATGTATGAGGCTGATCGCAAAATAGTTGGATTGGTAAATAAAGATACGGAATTCCAATTACATTCTCGTTGTAATTATCAAAGGTACATGCGAGACATTCAAACTATGTATATAAGCTACGATTAGCTGCGGATGATTGTCGACAATTAAGTTGGAATGCTTCGTAAACCGTATGATTAATACATCAGTACTCTTTACACATCTCGAATACCGCTGGTTAAATATTACGTCCAATATGTTTGTATTATATCAAATAAATTGCCATTTCGTCTTCTTCGTTACTTATTTAATTCCTCCTATTTATGCCAATTTTTATTTGTCCCAATTATCCCATAGAAATAACCTGTAAGCAAGTCTTTTATAAGGAAAGGGGTTAAGTCACATTGATAATGTCCCACACATAAAGGTCTGGTCACACTTACTTATGTATAATACATTAGACATTTATTAAGCCGTTAATTGACACGTCGAAATTAATCTCTATTTCCAATACACCTATTATTGTAAGTATTACTTTATCGTGTATTTTCGACGGAGAACAATAAAAATTAAATTATAAGTACATATGTTGGGATTTATTCTTGGATCAGTATCTTTTTGCGGACGAAAGGAACCACGCCCACGGTCTCTGGGAATTTACATTCGGCTTAATCTGTCACTGTCTGACGATAAAATAATAGGAGGAACGTTTAAGAGTTGCTCCACGATAAATGTTTAGCGACCAACATTAGGCTGTGTGGGAAATCTTCGCTCAACTTTCATCTGCAACTTCGATAAGTCCAACGATTGGACATAGTTTGCTTAAGAAAACGAGTCATAGTAGGCCTGTGCCTTAAATTTCAGTATATACTATATATTTTATACACTATTATATTACTATATATATTTCTTTGTACTCGTATGTCTCGAATTAGCCTAAAGCATGCATTAAGCTCGTCGTTTGTCGCTTAGATGTAATGTGATATAAATAAATAAACCTATTCGAGTTCGAACAAAGCCGCTGGAAACAAGTAATATATGTACGTAGACATAATAAGTTGAACACCACTGGAATGTTGGGGGTTATTTGAAAATAATTCTCAAGGCCAGAAAGGTCATAAAAGGCGTGTAGACCTAGCTGTCCTATTATTTCTTGTTACAATTAGGAAGCCACTATTATATCGTCCGCTGAATGCCATAAATTTCAGTCACCCGTCACTCAAATGGGATCAGAGACCGTTATTGTGCGTTTCCATTGTTGCTCTATTTACGACACGAATAATTTTACCTTAAGTAACGGAGAATTATTATTTACATAGCATTAATGTACTCGGTAATGGAGTTTAAGATGTAGGCTCTGAGGAAAAATACGGTATTTGGCTTTTAAACAAGAAAATCGTAGAGACTAATTGAAATTCTTGTTATTACAATTTTAAGATTAAATGTTATATAATATAATTACGTAACCGTTTAAACTTGTTATTATTAATAAATTCGTATTATTTGTATAATACCTTTTGAATGTCGATACGAAAATACAATGGAAATGCGCCAATATTTTGCATAACACAAAAAATTTCTTAATATTCATATTGCCGCTTCGCCCGCGGCGTCTTCGCAAAATTATAACAAAATAAAAACTCAACCCAACTGGGATTTATATTATAAAAGAAGCAAAGATTGCGCCATTACAACAAGACCTACGAGAATGTGGTGGTGAAGAGAAAAATAAGGGTCCTTTTCAACTGGGCACCGTGCAAAACAATGCTGTGGAACATCGCTGAGGCGTCCGCAGCGGTGAATATATTTGTTCGAATGTCATTAACATATACGGACAGACAACCCGTAAACAAGATATGTAAATGATACGGTTATACCTTCAGGATATGGTGTGATTATTGTGCGTTAAACTTTTTATGAAAATCCATAATATGGACATTGGACAGTTTAAAAACAACTATTGCACGAAAAAAAATGTTCTTCAAGTAATCCGTGTGTGCTATTTTACCCTGTGCACCAGGTTGTTTGGGACATGTTCAGTACGTTGCAGTAATTTTGGTCTGTTAGTAAAGATCCTGAAGATTGCCTGGTGATACGCAGTAATAGCTTAGTGGTTTGAAATTCAGCCTCCCCCTTCAGGTCTGGGTTCAAGTCCTGGCACGCACGTCTGACTTGTTACGTGCGTTTTATGATTTGAAATTGAAACACCATCACTATAACGTTGAAGGAGTGAGTTGAGTTCCTCATCGTGAGGAAACCTGCACGCCTTTGGTATGTTATAATATAATGTTTCTGAGATGTTTGAGGTTTGCCAATCCGCACTTGACCGCGTGGCAGACTATGACCGAAACCCCCTCACTATGAGATTTATTAATATTGAATCAGTGTTTTATTCAATTGCGTTCGAGATTCGCGACTTCCCTTCGGATTGCCAGACAGTATTCTTGGCAGACATGATGAAGTTGCTTGCCAAAATAATAATATATTGATCTGGCAATAGACTCCACTAAAGCTATAGTATATGGTGTGTAAGGAGACATATAGATACATATGTCACATATCCTTAGTTCCATGCACATCAACTGGACTGGAATGACCTTCCTTCTGAGGTTATCCCCGAGCGCTATGAGAGGGAGTTCTTTAAGAATGGCGCCAAAAGAGCTCTCCTTGAAGGCCGGCAGCGCACTGGCGACTCCTCGAGTGTTACAAATGACCATAGGCAAAAGTGCTAGATTAAATGTAAAAAACCATTCATAATAAACCAAAAAACTTTTATGATTTTAGGCTATTTTCTTCTGAAATCATCATAAACATCCAACGAATGTCATGTTTCAGGATTACGTACAATGTAACTGGTCACAGGAAGGATATGACGTCTTTAACAAAAGAGAACTTCAGTTTAATTCATCAGTTTATTTTATACACTTACAATATTAATCATTTGAAGTATATATTTGTAAATGTAAAGCTTTACGTAGCAAAACCTAACTAAAAACTAGAAAAATAAAAGGGAAACTTTCTAGGTATTCTTGCCGTAAATTAAGATGAAAAAGATGGCATCAATAATGAGTGTTGTGAAGTAGCTAACGCTAGAGGTGATGGGCGGTCGAAAGCTCCCTTATAATGCCCGGCCGAGTTTCCCTTTGGGCTGTATGCGTTCGCACCTCCCACTTACAACCGAGGTTGATTTCTTTCGGAATTTTGATTATGAGGTTGTGACTATAACAGCAAAGTACATTATGACATTTACCAGATGAAGTTTTATTTAATTTTACCTGTAAATTGTAATTTGTGTTTCGATTTTACGAAATGAATGTAACTAATTTCTTTTCAAATTCTAAATAGTTAGCAAAAAAATTCTCTAGCTAAATTATTTGGCGCAGTTTGTTTTTAAAGTGTCGTGGGTACCTTATATTCATAAAGTGTTTTAGTGGTTAGGTACCCTGACTATTAAACCAAAGGTTGTGTGTCTAGGTGTAATAAAAATATCTATATAAGTAATATACATAGTATGTATAATATATCTCGGCTTATCCGCTATCCGTTTACCACAACACAGGTATTTAATTGCGTAATATGGAATCAGATAGCCGTAACCTAAATTATACCTAATTATTATTATCATTACACAGGTTTGTTTCGTCGAAAAATCTATACCAATAATACGAGTATGTATATGCGAAAAATCTCTTTAAGTGAAAGGCTTTTGTATCTTTAAAGGCATACCATAATCGTTAGTGCGTGTTACCGGCAAATAAAGGTTCCGTATTATTTCAACGCTCGGTAGCACAAAGCCTTAGGGCAATATGAGGCGCGTTCCATTATTATTTATATACATGGGTGTATGATAACAGTAAGGCTATGTACCCTTTGTACTGTAATGTACCCTTTGTACTTTATTGTACCCTTAATTAATTTAGATAAATTACTAATTAAAGCAACGATTAGCTTAGATATTTCTATAATTTCCTCAGCAGATATACACTGGATGTTATTTTCAATCGAAGAATATATAAATACATCTAATATACGATTTTATATAGAAGTTGCCTTATTGAAAGCCTTCTGTTATCCTTAAGGTATGAAAGTAGAATTTACAATGAGTATTTATTTTATAATGACAATGTGCGGAACGTTACAAAGACTAGCAGTAAATGCTTCTTCAAAGGTAAAATGTCATTATGAATATCACAATAAAACAAACCTTAAAAAGCGCACCTTTAACCAATTGAAAGTTAGGCTATTTAGCGCTCGTTGCGTTAAGTAACAGTTGATTTTAAGTATTACGGAATGTTATTTTAATTGTAATTTTTTTGATGTAGTTTGCGTGGACAAAGTCTTTGAAATAAACAAAAAAAATATAGGGTTTATAAATATCTCTATGACAATCATATAATGTATCAGCATCGTGCGAAGCTTGAGTGGAGGGCGGGCGCGCTACTAGTTAAGTGCACCTCGCTTGCAGTTCCCTTCAGGCGATGCGACCACTCCTTTACGGTTCGGGACGTATAATTTTGACTCAAATATTATTCGTGAATAATTATATACAATTGAGATCTCGCTGTGTTTTGATATTTTTATCGAATGGCAGTTTTCTATTAATAATTCATACATTTAAGAACTATGTCGTCATATTTAATGTATGATTATTTTATAGTCTTTCGTGAGTAAGGCTGTAGCTATTACGTTACGAGTTATGTTGGCTACTTGTCATTTTTTGTCGACCCGTTTGTTCCCTTACTGGCTACGAATCACCTCTCATAGTACGAAGCTTTTAAGCTATAGTCTATCACGCTGGCAAAGTGTAGATATGCAGACTTTACACGCCTCAGAAAATATTGTAAATTGTATATTTTATAACGTATAAGGTTTTCTCACGATGTGTTCCTTCATCAATATAGCTAGTGACGAAAAAATCAAATTTTAAAACTCCCGTAGCTTTGTAAAATCAGCGGTGTGTGCCAGGATTTGAACCCAGACTCTGAGACTACGAGACTGAAATTCAAACAATTAAGCTATAACCGTTTGATAAAATTCTATTACTATCAATTCGTTTGTTCAATAACAAGTGATTTGTTTTATGCCCTATCGCAATTTCATTGTGTTAAAAGTAGTTTGAGGGAAAGGAGGAAAATGAGTGTGCTGGCATTTGGGATTACATCAGGCCGATCTATAGATGAGTTCGCGGTCATTTTTTACGAGCATATCGGCACGGATCGCAGATGCTATCGTCGCGCGGCGTCAGATCGAACAGAAGTCTGATCCAACTCATTTATCCGTCGCCCATTCGAGATGACTTTCTACAAAAAAAAAAAAAAACAAAAACGTATCTCGCCACCAAAATACATAGCTACCATCCATTCCACGCCGGCCAACCTACATGCGTTCGTTCTTTTTCAATCGCAACCTTTCTCACAATCCCCGCCCCGTTCAAAAACTGCCTCGTCATCACGGTCGTTTCAATTTTTTATTAGGAATAAAATTTAATCATACTTTAATCTACTGTTTCAATAGCTTGTGATGTTTTGTGGTCCGTTTCTATTGGTTATATTAGCCAATTTCGCTGTACGATTATTTGGCGGTCCACATGAACCTGTTTGAACTTTTGCCGTGCTACGGAAGCTTTGTAAGCGCAGATACACGATTTCATAGATCGAATGGGATGTTTTTGTTGTTTGTCCATTTTGATTGCGAATTCACTTCCGTGGAATTTGCGTAAACAATAAACGCTTTTTTTTTTTGTTGTACAAAAATCAATTTGCTCTGAAATTATTGGAGTGAGCGAAATTAATGTCGCAGCATAAATTCTCGGCTCAATTAACTATTAGTCAAACAATGTTTGCGGGTAGTTGCAGTAGAAAGCACCTATTCAACTTTATGATGCAATAAATATAATCAAACATCACTACAACATCGTCAATTCTGATAAACGAACAAAAAAATTCTATACACATCGAATATAATACACAAGTTCAAAATGTAGTCATGTTTAAGTCTGAGGTATGCCGTACCTATGTAAAGTACCATACATATGCAAACAGCTGTGTCCAACATAAGTTAGTAATTATTCAACAAAATTTAAAATGTTGTCAAAAAACACTTGATTGGCCTCCTGGTCGAGTGGACAGAGACCCTGACTGCAAAACCGGAGGTCGTGGGTTCGATTCCCACCCGGGACAAACATTTCTGTGATGAGCACATTTGTTTGTTCTGTGTCTGGTCGTAATAAAAAATATCTGTATCAGTAATATCCATACAAGTAATATATCGTATGTATATATGTATGTTTATCAGCTGTCCGGTTACCATAACACAGGCATTCAATTGCCTAATTTGGAA